>JANHGB010047944.1:0-10516 GCA_026283785.1 Coracopsis vasa
TTTCTGAATGCTTCCCTGATGTCATGTGAACATTAAAACTGACTACTAGCAGAATTGAGTCCAAAAAGTTATCTTTGGTGATTGTGGGTGGCTCATAGCTTAATATGACCCTTTACCACGCATGGAAGTGGGAGTTTCCACACACATTCCTTCTTTAATAAGCTCTGGTATTTATTTGCACCCTCGGAGTCCTTTCAACTATGTATCTGAGCTGGTGGAAGATAGCCAGCTTCCCCTCTTGCCTGCCATTCCCCCAAAGGGAAGAGGTGGGAAGTTAGAGCAGCTTTGGGAAAAGTCTTGTAAGATGTGGAGATTGCCATAACCAAGTGAGAAAGGAGAAGGAAGAAAGACCTTCCCCTCTCTTTGGCAGCAAGCTACTACCCTATAACCTATCCTGACATCTAGGTTATATCAAAATATGCAGGGCTTGAGAAAGAGGTCTGAAAATTGTATTAATCTAGTGGTTAACTCGTGCCATGGGTATTTTGCCAGTTTCCCATTCTTCTCCATCAGTTGACAGTACTGTATAAATCATTTTGTGACATTATCAGCATTCTGTAGACCGTTTAGTAACAGCAAACACTTAATCAAAATGGATGCAGAAATGATTTTGTTTTAAAACTATGTATAGGAGAAAGACAGAAAAAAGCATCCGAAACATGTTAGTTTGATCCTTAGGTTCTTTAATGTTAATTTGAAGTCACAACTAGTGACTGCTCTTGATGTTTTTGAACAATATGGCATCAAGTTAAGGCTTCTTGGTTACTTAGGGAGAGATAACGTGACAGCTACATTTTCAATAGTTGTGGTTTACTAACCTGGTTTAGCTTCTTGTTTTTAAAGACTCAAGCAAACCAGACTTCAGATTTGTTCACGTTTAAGCTAGTATATTTTTAGTCCTGAAAATGAATGCAGGTGCTGCATTTGTTTAACTTCTTGAAAGGATACATTTATCAAATAACTTAATCAGAATTTATTGATATAAGTTCTTAGCTTATAGAGCTAGCTTGGAAAAGCATGGTAAGATCTAAGTGACTGCTACAGTAGAAAGTTGTACAGATTTACTGTGTAACTGCCATGTGGGACAGCTGATGCAGTGATGCTTCTTTTACTGTCAGTCTTTAAAACAAGACTGGGTAACCGTTCTGTAGATTTGAATTCTTCCATGGGTTTCTTTTTTTAATAGAGGGTAGGTGCCAATGCAAATGGGTCAGTCTGGGTGATCACAGTCATCCCCTCGAGCCTATGCATGTGGGTGTGCTGCAGCTTTACAGGCAGGAAATAAGCTTTCTTTAGTTCTAGCCTAGGAAACTTCCTTGAAAGTGCAAAAATCTTGCAGGTTTTTGTACTAGGTTAATCAAAATGGTCTTTGTCTTGCCATAAGATTTGTTTTGATTGGTCATCTGTTTCCATGTGGATATAAAAAGCTATAGAATTAATAACTGCCTATTAAATTTAGACTGTGAGACTTCACATGAACTGTTCTGAATGGTGATCTGAACATCATCCTAATATCAAAGGTATTTTCCTTACTTGAGAAACCTTTTCTGTTAACATTGTCTTAGCCTTAAAAGTCATTACAAGCATGAAAAAAAGGGAACTCTGTTATGGATGGCTTCCTTGTGTTTTCTCCATAGGAAAATGCTTTAAATGTTTGGAGGTTTTTTAGGTACATTACTTGCATAATTTTATTGCCAATTGTAAAAACATGCATTCTGTTCCAGTGCCATTTCAACAAAGTATTTCTCTAGGGAATTGCAGAAAAGACACTTATCAGAAGGGTTTGCAAAGCAGGCAGAAAATAACAGATTACAAGAAACTTTCCTTCACGTTCCTAAAGATTATATTCTTGTGTTGCTGTTATGTGGAAAATAAAAGTATTGTAAGTATTGATATGCAAGTAAGCACGCACAAAGGCTTTAAATATTTATAGTGAGGAAGAGTGGGAAGACAGGAGATTTCCAATGCATAGGAAAGGTGTTGGAAAAAAAGAAAACTTCAGCTATTATCTGTATCTTTATAGCGTAGGCTTCTGGGAATTATGTTTAGAAAATGTTTTTACTTTACTGATGCACGGTTCTTTATTCTCAGCTCTGAGATCAGTAAGGCTTCTCAGATAAGTGTCTATAATTGCCTTTTTATAGAGATATTTACATAATGCTATATAAATGTAGGCACTCATTGGTCTATAGCTCTGTTGCATGGCTGGGCTTTTTTTCCCTTCCAGTGGATCAGTGACAGACAAATAGAAGACTCCAGGCAAGTGATATGGCAGGACTGTGATAATGCAACCTTGCAGGATTATACTAACTGAAAGTTACCATGGAAAAGGTACACTGGCCTGTCGTATGCAGGTAAATTATACTCAAATTGTCAGTTTACAGTACCTTCACTTTTGAGGCTTATAAGTGTTTCTGGTTCTGAACTCACTTGGTAAAATCTTACTACTGCAGATGTATATGTATATCATTGTAATTAAAAATACAGAGATTTAAGGAGTTGGCAGTTTGTGTGTATCAGAGAAACAAGTTCCCTGGCATTTGCTGCGACTTTCTACTGCTTAAATAACTTAGTGCTTGAAAGGTAAATGAAATAAAAGGTAAAAGCCCCAAAGAAGCTAGACAGTACATCAGCAAAAGTGGACAAGGAGTTAGAATGGCTATTTATTTGAAAGAATAGATAAGGAATGACAAATCAGTGAAACAGTTTACAAATCAATTGTTTTGGGATATTGAACACAGAGGGGTTGCAAGTGTGTTGTGTTAAATATTGCAGTAACAAACCATGATTTGTAACTGCCTTGGAGAAGCTCAAAGACCTGCCTTCAAAGACGGTAGCTCCCAGCCTCGTTTGTGGCAGCAGTCAAGCCTCATCTGTTGTACTTGTATTAAGGAAGAAATGTGTAGTTATTTGGGTAGGGCTTGGGGAGGTTGTTGCATGCCACTGGTGGCATGTGTGTTTGGGAGCCTTCATCTAGGATTGGCACAGATGATCTCTTCCATTTTTAGTAAAGTGGAGGCTCTTTCTTTTCACATTTAACTCTCTGTTGTCATGCAGGTAGCAAGCATATCCTCTGCGAGGCTAGAAATGAGAACTTGCTTTTTGCTTGTGTGCAGTGCAGGGCTTGGTGTTACGGTATATTCTTGGTCACTTAGTTGGCTGCCCCTATAGTCTTGTGAAAGGTATGCAGTTTGTTGCGTCCTCCACTCGAAGGACAGAATAGACTGACCATAGTGGAGTGGCAAATGCAGGAGCCCAGAGCTAAGCTTTCCATTTGAAGAAAAGAAAAAAACCTACTTGGAGCTGCTATTGAATTAGACCTACTTTGAAATCACTGAAAGTTGGGTTCTGTGTAGTGAGCCCCTCTGAAATGACAACTTGCCATTGGTTTTTACAATTTGTTTAAATAGTTTGAATGGAGTAAATACTGCTTGTTGTGCTTAGAGTTGAGAGTAAATCTGAGCTTTACACAAAGGGTTAGGGATCTTTGTGTACAGGCGGTGTAATATTGGAAGTCTAGCTCTAGCTTCAGAAGTTGAAGAGAAGATCCTGGATTTCTTGCTAAGGCTGCTCTCAATTAATTTATTTTTAATTACTGTTTTCCTCCCCCCCTCCTTGTTAATAGCTGAATGAAATGAAAACTTTCCATCTCTCTTCTGGTGGTGCCTTTCAAGCTTCAAGGACTGCGAGAGATGTTGTCTGATACTCTTCTATTGCTGTGGCCTTTGTAAGCAATTTTTTCAACTGCTTTAATGTTCTGTCTTCTATTCATTGTTGTCTCTGTCCTGAGAATGAACAGTGCTTATTTCTTCAGCTGTTGATAGCCTTCCTAACAAAAAAAACCAGCAGTGAAGACATTTGCTGGTTTACTTCTGTGTCGACCAGAAGCTTTTTAGCTAGAATACCATGATAGTATCTGCCATAAAGATGCCCTTCATTTTGGTTTTGAGTAGGTGTTGGGGCGAGATAATCTCCAGCAGTCCATTCTAGTCCAAAGCAGTGTTTGAGTCATTAAATGTGACTGATACAAGAGATGTATTTCTTGGTTTATGGAAGTGAATGTAATTCGGTATAGCAGAAACTATGGACTTTTCTCACATGGTTTCCTTTTACTTCCTTCTCAGCTGGGCAGTAATAGCCAACAAAGAAAATGTGGTGACTAGAGATATCCTTCCCTGTGTCTAGCTAGCTTTGCTGACTGAGGTCCACCCAGCAAAGCACTTAATGCTTCTGTGGATCTCAGTCAGCAAGGCTAGTTAGAATCTGCAGGTTTTTTTATATGGTTAGAGGATATTTACTCATAAAATGTGTGATTATCAAGTGATATTAGGAAATGTTACTGGGAAAGGCTTTTTCAGTAGAAATACAAACAAATTCATGGAAACTAAGACATGGATACTTCAGTAAAGTTTCAGTGTGCAGTGGATGAATGTTCCTGCTGCAGGTGACACATACTTCAGTTGTCAAGAAGAATACAGGTTTTTTTACAAGCTGAAATTTTGAAGTCTTTTCTACTCAGCTTAGTGACTTGGTGTAGTTTCAAATAATAGGCTGCTCCTTTTGTCTTTCACATGCTGAACTCCAAGGCCTAGGCTTACTATACTGTGGATGGGAGATACTAAGTAGTGTGTGGTGCAGTAGTCCTCTGTGCCTCTCAGAACTCTTTATTTACGCATTGTAACCTGCTTTTGGAGGTTTACTCATTGCTGTTACATCTAAGGAAGCAGTAGGAGAGGTGACCAGCCTCTCCTCATATATATCCTTAAGCAATATGCTCATTGCTGAAGAATCAGTGTGTGCTGCTTATGGCAGCCAGGTAAGGGTTACTTAAAGATTTACTGAAGGGTTTCTTCTGGAGTGGATGTTTTATCATGAAAAACAAACTGAACCTGCTGGATTCTTTTTAGTGAGCTTACCAGGGAGCTTTGGAATGCCAGGGGCCTATTTTGTCTATGGTTATACATAGATGACCCTTTCTAGAGGTCAAGAAACAGTTCCAGGGTGGGAATTGGCTGTTTTGGGAGACTGTGAAAGACCAGGCAAGCCAAACTTCCATTACTGTAGTACTGTGTTTTATTTCAGGAAGTCTGTAAGCTCAAATATGAATGTTAAAGTTTTCATAAAAGCTGAATACTTTCTGCTTTGAAAAATGTGATGTTTCAAAAGCAGTGTCCTGCTTTTTTGCCTTTGTTCTGGAGAATGTGGGGAAAAGCAAAATACAGATGGGTGCCTTTCCAGAGGACCCAAAAAGACAGTTGTGTCACTGAAAAAGCCCCTGATCTAACCGTTAGGATTAAATGTGGTAATGGATACTCAGGTAATTCTAACAGGCTGCAAAAGTAACCAAGGAAAATAAGTTTTCCCAATATGCAGCACTGTGTTTGCACTTGTGTTGTAGAATGTTTAGGACCAACAAATCAAAAAAGGCAGATCATTGCCCAAACTCTTGTTTTCTGCCAGTTTGCAGTGTCTGTTTCTGATCAAGGCAATGAACTTTGGATGATGAGGTTATAGCGAGGTGAAATCTATGTTGTAGTCCTTCTGAAAATACAACTATTTTTCCATTTTCCCCAGTCTTCAGTGCTCTGTAAACCAGTGTTACTGACCTTTTGTCAAGGATCACAGAGACTTGAGTTCTTATTTCTCTTTGCAGTAAGAATTGTGTAATGTGTATTCAGGTCAGATTCTTATGACTTCTGGAAGTCTGAGACTAAGCAATGCCTAAAGGTTAGTTGAGATGTTCAAAATTAAATTGCTAACAAGCTTAACCCTTTTAAGACTAGTTCTGTAGTTAGGTTGTATTCTTAGCTCTCAGATTTCCTATAGGGCCTTCTTTAAACCAGCTATGCATCTTTACCCATATATAGGGGTGTTGGGGTAATATTTATGCTTTAGCTCAGAGGAACCTTATTTACTTAACAAATATATATAGAAATGAAATCAGTAAAAGGGAATGTAAAAGCAGTATAAATCTTTGCTGTTTGCTAAATACGGTAAATACTCAAAGCTGAATGCCAAATACCTTTCAGAACATTTATAACATGAGTTAGGAATACTTTCAAAAGTGCTTGAGACTGTTATGTGCAAGACTCATGAATGTTCTGTCTTCAACCTATTTGAAAAGATTTACATTCTCTTTTAGGACTGAATTTATTGTGTGTGTAGATTGACTTAATTTTGCAGAGCTTATGCATGCTTCCAATTTGCAGTTCCTTTTTTCTAGCAGTTGAGGAGTGGCTCTGGAAGAGGGAAGTTGGAAAAGCAGATGATTATAGGCCTTAGCCACACTTTTACCAGGTTTTGTTTGCTGTTTGGCCCTAAGCTCTAGGCACTGATGCTCTGCTCTTAGGCACTGTTTTCCCCTGGCTTCTTTTGACTTCTTCCTATGACATGACAGGATAGGTACAAAGAAGAGATTGCAGCATCAGTAAGGAAGACAGTGAGGTGAGCCACTGTCCTCACAGCAATTTGTTTGGGCTACTGGAAGTGGCTTGGGAATCAGATAAACTATTGCAAATACTTACCTGTTGCTTTGAGCACTCAGCCTAGGCAGTGTAGGCATGCTGCTGGCATGGCTTCTTGCCTTTCAATCCTGCTTCAGCTGCAAAATGAAGTGTTTTCATTGTGTATGCTACAGGTGATCCAGGAATGTGCTGTCTGCCAGGAATGGCTTACAACTGAAGAGCAGTTGGACTACCCCAGTAGGCTTCTGCCGCTGTTTCTGTTTTACTTTGATTTACATTCATAATGCTAAATAGCATCACTTCCTGGTGCCTTTGGTGGATTAAGGTAAAGATAGGTAAAGCTTTATTCTAACTTGTCTACATGCTGCTGTTTATTTCACTCAGTTATTTTATGGAGCTGTGGAAGTATCTGGGTTCTTGTATGACTTTAAAATATGTGTGCTTTCCCTTTTGGTGGTAAGGGGATTTGCCTAGTAGGAGCGTATAGTTTCTTTCTTCTAAAATTTTCCTAGGATTTTTTTTATTCATGTTTTGGGCTAGCACTGGTCAAAGGAGCTCTCTGCTGCTTCGGGAGAGAAGATGCTTTGGCAGGATCCTGCTGTCATCTTGGTGCACTTCATGCAATACACATCCAGACTTTGGTTTGTGATACTTGCTAATCTGTTACCAGAGAGCTTTAAGAACGTGTTAAAACCAGATAGTCCAATCCAGATCTTCACTATTCTTGCTCTTACAAATAATTTGATGGTGTCAGTTCTGTCAGTCTTTTAAAGGGAAAGAAATAGTGATCAGAGTGATTGTTTATTTACCTGTTGTTTTTCACAACTAAGGCTATCTAAAACTTGAGATTTCTTCTAAATGACAGATTTTAATAGCTCATACTCATTTATTATATGTTGGAATAGTGCAAAGCAACAGCAAGAAAAGCAGCAGAAATAAATGGAAGCTGGCATGGCATGTTTTCCTCTAAAGATGGGTCTTTTCAGAAAGCAGACAGGATTCATTGCCTGTTCTGTGTGAGAATCACTGATTCTTCCCACACTTCATTTCCTCTAACCTTTGTCCCCATACCCATATCAGTGTATTTAAAATATCCAGTTCTGTGCTGTCTTTGTGCCTCTTGAGGTCAGAGTAGATGCTTTTGTGTTGGGTCATGAAGCCTGCGGAGAGAGTCATTCTTTTAAGTATACACTCAATTCCTCCTTCAGTATATTCTCACATCCAAAGTATTCAACCCCATATTCTGTGAAATGGTCAGTAATGACTTGTTTTGGTGGGTGTGTATGAGAAATTCCAATCTGTATTCCTCTGTGGCAGCAGCTAGGGCTTCATCTCCCACAACTGAGTTAGAAATATATGCTGTGCTGCCCTGCTTTTGTGATGAGGTGTTGAAAGAGAGCAAAAGTGCTGCAAGAGATTTGAAGTAACGTCTTAATCTCAGCAGCAATATCCACTCTTCAGTTGTTTTATTCTGAGATGTGTAACTTTTCATTTCACTGGCCAGTCACAGTGGGGATTCAGCGACATTCAGTTCTCTTTACTTCAGAACACTTGTTTGGGATTTAAAATAGTTGTGAAACATTAATTGCTGCTGTTTGTGATGCTCATAAATGTTAAAGCTGGGCAGACACCATGAAAAATTTCAGCCTGTTCATTTACATTTCTTAATAAACTGCTTTGCTCGTGGCACTTGTGTGTTTGCATTCCGCAAGCAGAGAAATGATTGAATCTTCCTGACATAAATGATCAGAGGAACTGAACTTGATTTCTGAAGGAAAGGAGCTGTTTACTTGCTAATGGGGAAGCTGACAGGATCTGGGGAAGTCTTGGATGATTTATAAGCACTGTGGTTTCAGAGATGTGTCTGTGCTCCAGGCGTGGTTTGTGTCCGTTCCATAGTGGGTGGTTGTGGGGTTTTTATGGGGTATCCCTTTTGCCTTGTTGATGTAAAAGTAGCTGTTGGAAAATGTTGTTCTGTGAAATAGGAGGTCCTCAGATCCTAGGGGAATTTCCAAATGACAGAACAGGTGAAGAGGTAGACTCAATGCCCATAGTAACTGGAAATTCAGAGGTTTCACAGGTAAATGACAAAAGCCAATGCCACCCCTGGTAGTCACATACTGCACTTACATTAGGTAGAGTGATTCATTAAAAGAAATCTCAATGTTTATTTTGATACTAATTTTTTGTGCTCTGAATGGTTTATATTTTTTCATCTCTAACACAAGGATTGAATTAATTTTGCAGAGTTGTGTATGTTAATGAAATTATTTAAATGGCAACTGATACTATCCTTAAGAAAATTAATTCAGAATAAAACAAACTATCCTAATCCATAGATGCTTAATAGCTGTAATGAAGGGCTGGAAAACAAGCCTCCCCTCTGGGTACCTGCACCACAGTCAGTGATTTTAGCTGTCTGGGGGTGGATAGCACAAACTAATTGTACAGTCATCTCATTGTGGGGATTTGTTTTGCCATGGGCCATCTAAAAACCTTGTTTATTGCTGATGCAAAATTTCTTTCATGTATCTGAAGGAGAGGGAATTCAGCGTGGAGCTCTTCTTGCTTTAGTCTGTAGAGTTGAGTATATACCATTCCTGTGTAAGTAAGGGCTTAAATTCCAGAAAATAGGAGGATTTTATATATATGAGATCTCATATATGCCCCATCCTAATGCACTTATAAAAATATAAGTAGAATATAGGATTGAACACTTCAAAAATACGTTTTTGCAGATGTTTGGAGGCTGTTCCTAAGGTTTGAATATGAACAGGTTTGTTAGCACAAAGATCCAAATAAACTTAGCATAAAACTAACCTTTACAGCTCTTCCTTCTTTCAGCTGCTTGGAAATGCAGCAGAACTCTGGAATCTTTTTTCCCTGTAAGTCTTTATTTTGGTCTCTAGTGCTGCTTTGCTTTTACTGGCAAGAAGTAAAAATAAAAACATTGGCTGTTCTCTGGTGTATACTTCTGGTCTGACAGAAAAACCTTCATCCCATTAGGTTTGGCTTGCAATTTTCCTAAAGTCGCACAAAGACCTTTGTCTAATGAGTTGCCTGTAGGGAAAAAGTCAAATCTGATTTTTGCTGTCAAGGATGTTGGATAATGTGCTTCTACTGCAGCTTGGTGGAAGAAAATGTCTTGCTGTCAAGAGAGAATCTGAACTCTGACAGCTCCAGAAGCATTGTGGTTTTAATTGGAGATGTTCTTGCTTCAGTTTTCATTCTGATAGTCTGGCTACATGCAGGATTTTCTCTCAATAAATCATCTGTATTTAAATTACTTATATTATGAAGTGCTTGGACTTTGATGCTTAGATAAGAAGCACGGGGGCTCTTCTGTGATGTAGCAGATGATTTAGTTTAATCTGTTATCCTCTTAATGGTAAAGTTTGGATCTCTTTATTCTGGCAAAGAAGGGTCAGACACTTCAGGACTAGGAAATATGGGAGAAAAATCCTCCATTCAGTAGTAATGTCTCTAGAAGTAGAGCTGGCAATGGAGTAACTGGAAGTCCTGTGGTGTTTTATAGTCGGGCTGTAAATTGGATTTCTGATGCTGACTTCGTACTTAAATATGCTTAACTGGAATAAATATGTATTTATAACCTTAGCTTTTAATTGGATGGGTAAATATTTTAGTAATTCTTGGCAGGTTTTTCTCTTTTTTTTTTTTTCCTTAAGACCATCTGGTGTGGTGTAGCCATTGGAAAGGCAGCATTGCGAAGGACTCTTTTCACCCTTCTTTACCAGTGTTCAGGGCCGTCTTAAGACTCCACGTGGCCTTGGGATGAGTAAGAATTAAGTCTGCATATTGCAGAGGTTGTAGACTCCAACCTCATTTCAGATATGTTGTGAATCACTTCAGAATCACAGACTGGTTTGGGTTGGAAAGGACCTTAAGATCATTCAATTCCAACCCCACTGCTGTGGGCATGGACACCTCACACTAGACCATGTCACCCAAGACTCCGTCCAACCTGGCCTTGAACACTGCCAGGGATAGGGCAGCCACAGCTTCTCTGGGCACCCTGTGCCAGCGCCTCAGCA
>JANHGB010047944.1:10616-23757 GCA_026283785.1 Coracopsis vasa
TGGGCAGCCTGTGCCACTGCCTCACCACCCTCACAGTAGAGAACTTCTTTCTTAGATCTAACCTGAACTTCCCCTGTTTCAGTTTGAACCCATCACCCCTTGTCCTATTGCTACAGTCCCTGATGAAGAGTCCCTCTATAGCATCCCTGTAGGCCCACTTCAGATACCGCAGGCTGCTCTGAGGTTGACTTTACACAAGTAAAACAAGTTATGTTTTGTGGCTGTTTCTTCATCTGGGGTGAGCTATGAGGCAGCATAGCACAGTGTTGGAGAAGAACAGCAACTTGTAGCTTGCATTGTTGAAACAGTCTGGCCATTACCATGTTCCACTGTCTCTAGGCATCTCCTTTGAAGAACTGGGATACAGATGAGCTACACTGAGATGATTTGCTAGATACAGTTGTTGGATTGCACATTTTAAATGGCATCTCTGCTGCTTGCGTAGAATGACCTGATTCTGTGAATAAACTTTTGACTGTGACAAATTTCATCATTTTTATTGCATGCATAAAAGGCTTTTAAATAAACTTGGACCTTAAATAGTGCATCAGCCATGTGTCTGGTTCTGCTGCCCTGTAATAGTGTCATTAACAATGTAGTCATGTTAATGAAGTTATGGAAAAGTCAGTCATTCTGTCTAGCCCCTCTCATGGATTTGTCCTCACCCTGATTTTACAACTCCTTCTTTTTAACTTTTCCTTTCTACTGTACAGATGTGACTAGCAATCAGATTATATGAAGCTTTCAGTCTACCCAATATATAACTCAGCTACTTCAGCTTTCTCACTAGAATAACATTACAATTACATGGCATGGCCTACAAAATTTAATCTAAGAAGAAATTAAGAAAGCTTGTTTAAATTATACTTTGGTTTTGAAAGGTATTTGATTCCCTGCTGCTTGATTCTTCCCTGTGAATTGATGCATGTAGTAGCATTCAGATCTTTATGCCATGTAAGTTCTTCTCTCATTTTGGCAAGCTATGTTGGCACACTCTGTATTAAGTATGATCTCTTATTGTGTGCAACTGAAGTGCCCAGTTTGAAAACTTAAAGTTCCAGAATACCATTGTAGGATTTCTGTTTCCCAAAACCCTTGTTTTCCATGAGATGAGGGAAGAGAGGGAAAGAAAGAGATAAATTAAGCCAGATTTTTGATGGCTTAGGGTAATGTAAGATCTTCTGTAGGCTCCTACAGAGGTTTAACATTTGTGCACATGACTAATGGATCTTTGGAAATCCTATCAATGTTTAAACATTGAGAGCATGGAATGATAGGACACTTGTTCTTCACGGGTGTTTTTCTTTGCCTCCTATTGGATTTTTTCACATATAACTGCGTTGTTTCTGGAGCGCAGGCTCGCACCTTGATCCTTGTACTTGCCCTTTTTATTGGTGTTTGTCCTTTTTAAATATTGGTTGGTAATGCATCCCAAAACAGACACCTGGAAACTCCTCCAGCCTCTGTAGGCCAGGTTGTTGCTGCTGTTCCGCAACTGACCACTGTTACACTGGCTGTAGGAAATACAAATTAAAACCCCCACAACTACATCCCAAGTTGGTGTGGAGTTTGCACTTGGGAGTAAAATCAGTACACAGGAGAGCCTGGAGCGTTCACAACTAAGGTAAAGTCTGAAACATGTATAGCTGACAGGATTGGCTTACCCATAGTGGAGTGGGAGGTAATGTCTGCTGCTGGCATTCAGGGAACGGGGTTTCTGATCGAGCAGTAGAGTGCTTAAAATGGAAGTAGAATCTCCATGGAAACTCCAAGTGGTGGTAAGATTGCGCATTACAGTTCTGGTTTGGCTGTAGGCTTTGCTCCACCCTACAAAAGTTATGAAGGAAATAGAATTGAGTACATGCAGGATCTTCCTGAGCTTGTCTGTCCCAAATAAATCACAGGTTTTCAAACACTTTATCAAGTGCTGCTGTTAATGAAAAATCAGTCTTTCTGCATTCCTGCTTAGCTGGTTGCTTCCTTGAGCCAGTACAACTGGTAGTATAGCAGTACAGTGAACTCAGAGCTGCTCTAGTTTCAGAGGTGATGGTTACTAGCACTGAACTGTAGTGCTTGTAAAGGTTTAGAGTTGAACATCGATTTCAGTTTTGTCTTTGCATTTGAGTGCACAGTTAAAAAATGAAAATAGGATATATGTTAGCCATTAAAAAAGCTCAGCATACATTGTTTCTTATGCCTTGAATTTAGCCAAAAGTGTCTTAATAGGTGCTTTAGCCAGAGTTTAAATTGACAGAGCTGCAAAAATGTGTGCATAAATGTATGCACAATATGGAACAAATATAGATGCCAACTCTCAAGTCCCGTGAATTCTGTGAAGGTTCAGTTTTGAGAAACATCATTTCCTTTCCCTCCCCATTACTGTTCTTTTCCTCAAGTTTTTGTTTTGCCCACTTTGTTACATCCCTGGAATGAACATGTAGCTCTGCAGTGGGGTTGAAACTAGTGGGTAGTGGCTTTGGAGCAAAAACATGGGACAGTTATCCTTGAGGAATGTGACTGAAAGGCTTGTGTAGGTTCCCATCTGTTCTCAGTGAGCTTTTGGATAACCATCTTGGTTTTTTGCTTTCTGGAATAGATTAGAAGCCATTGTAACATCAATGATGTTAAATTTTCTTTAGGACATGGCCCAGTATCAACTGAAAGAGTTAATATCCAAAGCATATGGGTTAAATTAAAAAAATCAAATGAAAGAACAAAGTGTGTGTTCTCCCGGCTTCCTGTGTTTGTGTTCTGTTTATATGTTGTTAAGGTTGATGTCCAGCTGCCTCCCCACAGCCTTGAAAGCAAGCTTAGGCTCTGCTGTTGCTGACTAGGTCCAGATGTGAAGAGGCACAGCAGGGCCTGGTGGGAAGGTCACAGTGGGCATGAGGGACAGAAGCACTTACATGTTCAGATGCAGAGGATATGTATTCGTGTGCAGAGTGTCAGTAGACTGATATGGCAAGGCTGAGAAGGGGTCCTTGACCCCTCCTGGAGGTGCCTGGACAGCTAAGAAAGCTGTTTTATTTTTTCAGACCTGCATGAAGTTTTTCATATATATATGTGTGTGTATACATTTGTATAAATAGATTTGCAAGGTTTTAGGCTAATTTCTTAAGCTTCCTTTTTTGAAGATACTAATTTAGGACTTCTGACAAAGCTAAAAGATTGTGTAACATGCAGCAAAACTTCATTACTCTCTTCCGTGACAACTGCATGAAGCAATTTGAGTTGTATACTTAGTAGTGGTGCTTAAACAGTTTCTGGGCATCAGTGAAGAGCTTGTTCTTCAAATCAGTTGTATTTTCAGGCTTTCCTCTAATACATTAAAGCCCCAGCCTTGGTGTAGGTTCTTTTCTATGTGTGAAGAAGTACTGGTTTTGCTTCCTTCATCAAGAATTAAAATGCTATATGCCCCACCAGAATATCTCACCCTTTTTTCATAAAAGCACTGTATTATTTGAAGTTTTTGCTTTTTTTGTCAGAGATGCTGGTATTTGAAAGAAAGCATAATGCAGAGTTCCGCTTCAGAGAACTGCAGATGTTGCTTTGGAAGGGACATCTGGAGGTCATCTTAGTCCAGCCTCCCACTCAAAGTAGGACTGTTGCCAACACTGGTTTAGGTCAGTTACAGCTTTGTGTAACTGAGGATTTAAAATCTGCAAGAATAGGCCTCACCAAGTGTTGTGGTACCCTCCTGGTATCCACTCAGAATGTGAGAAGACAATATATCTACTGAGAGTTTGGTTCTGTTCTCTCTGCTGCTTCCGTCATGTAGCTGTAGATGTATAGATTGGATTTGCCCTTAGCCTCCTCTGCCAGACTGAGCTAGCTTGGAGTCCTCAACATCCCTCCTCACATCAGGTGCTCTAGGCCCCTGACCATCTAGGCAGCTCTTGGACTATCTCGAACTTGGCCACATCTCTCTTGAGGCTGAGGCCTCACAACTATGTTCAGTTCATGGTTTATAATGATAGAGCATGAATTAGATTTCTTTGTTCCTGGTTGGGTCTTTCATATACACAAGTAAAAGATGGGGTTTTTTTGCTAGAGGTCAATGTCTGCTCTACCTAGAAGCAGTGTGCTTAGTTTTAATTATTTTGTAGGTAAGGAATCTGTGATGGGGTTCTGAAGGATGATCTAAGGATCTCAACAGTTGGAAAAACAGAAGAGAAAAGGGTGAATGTCATGTGAAAAGTGAGAGATCCTTGTCATCTTCTTACAGTTCTGTATGTAGGAAAAATAGTTGTCTTTGGAAACTTAAATGAATTTTGTGGTGGAAATTAGATTGATGCAACACCTGTTTCATGGAGACCTTCGACTGATATACCATGAGCAATAACTGGACATTTGCTAAACTGAACAAACTGGAGACTTAGCCGAGATTCATTTATCAGCTAACATCTGTAGTAGCTTATGAAGGTGTAGAGCTGTTGCTAAAGGGGGTAGATATTCTCACATTTTCAAAGGGAAGCATGAATAAAGCAGAGCTCACAATCTCCAAACAGAATGTCAGATGTGTGATTACGCTCTTGGTTCCTGAGAACAGCCTTTTGACTCCTGATTCATTTTAACCAAATATAGCTGTAGAATAAGTGTCTCTCACATCCTGAGTCCTTTGAGTAGGAGTATGGTGCTCACCTGTTTGGGTGGCCTGCTGGTTTGTTAGCACAAACTTTTCACCGTATCAGGGATCTGCAAGTGATATTAGATGCAAAAAATGGTGTC
Organism: Coracopsis vasa; assembly: GCA_026283785.1. Taxonomy (NCBI): domain Eukaryota; kingdom Metazoa; phylum Chordata; class Aves; order Psittaciformes; family Psittacidae; genus Coracopsis; species Coracopsis vasa. The sequence goes on from JANHGB010047944.1 coordinate 15,345, forward strand.
ATTACTTTTGTTTGTAGAAAACCTTGACCTGTGGAACTGGGGTGGGGTATGGGAAAGCACTTACAATGGTAAAAACATGAAGCAGGAGTTTGTGTCTCGGGTCGCTTTGATTTCGGTGCTGAGTGAAAGCGTACCCATGCAGGAGAATGCAGTACAGGATCATTAACTTGCATCAGAACATGCCTTCAAGCTGAAAGGCCAAGTATAGTAGCTGAAAGGGATAGCAATATTCCAGTTGAATATCTGCTAGCTCATCAAAGGTGGCTTCTAAACTGAAGGAACAGGAAGTTAACTGGTATGGCCTTTTAAAATGGGCTGAAACTGCAACTTGTAATCACAGAGTGAATTTGTTAGGGCTTTTGGGGGATTTTTTTTTTCCTGTAATACAACAGGTCTGTATTTTAGTAAGAAAGGGGATGAAGAAATTTAATTATTCTTTGTATTTCTTATCTACAAGGATACAAAAGAAACTAATTCTCACTTGGGAATAGTTTGTATTGAATGAGAAGTACATTGTGCCTTAAACTGCTTGCTTCTGGAACTGTTGTATGGGAGACAAAGCTTAACGCAATCTAGATAACAGTGCTGTGTTCTCTTTACTTAGCAGTAATACTCAACTACGTGCATAGATATATTGTGAAAATGTGGATAAGGAATTCTCAAATACTGTCTTAATTTGAAACTTGAGGGGGGGCTTAGTTTCAGTTTTCTATTGGGGTCAACATAGAAACCTCCTGGTGAGGGTGTGCACTAGAGGATGAACAGGAACTTGGTTTGGAAGAGGGGATCTATGTATGTCTGTGCTGGGTATGATGAATGAAAATCTCTCTCAAGGGCTAAACCGTAGTGCTACAGTGTGATTTCCAGCAGCACTGTGAGACTGCCTCAGTTAAGAAGGAAGCTCTGAATTGAAGCGTCATTTATGGTCTGTCTTCTCTGACCTCAAGCATAGCTGCCTGTAGGATCTGTCCTGAGGCTAACCAGCTCTGACAGGCCAGTTGGTTTATGGCCAGTGATATGTTGTGGTGTTTCAACTGAAGTGCTGCTGAAGGGAAACAGTGAGATAATAAACTTATAATTAACTTTTGGGTTTTTTTTACCAGAGGTATGGAGAACTTGGTGGCTGGCTCCAACCTTCCTCCTCTTTTTACAGACGAAGATGGGTCTAAGGAAGGTAGTGAAATTACTGTAACCGGGTAAGCAACTACTACTTTTTAACTTTCAGCTGAGAGATCCTATCTCCAGATTTGCTAGGGAAACTGTTTCAGTGGGAAGAGGGCATTCTAAGTAAGTAAAAAAAACTCAACCAAACAAATAAACCCAACAAAAAGAAGTCCAATAGCACTCCCTTGACCTTGACAGAACATCACAGGACCCTGTTTAGGAGAAACCAGGCCTCTTCTGAACTGATGGAAAGGATCACAAACTTTTCTTTAATATCTCTTATCTTTTAAATTTTGCTTCCCTAGGATTTCAGTCTTTAAGACAGGTTTAGGCAGCATTATGGAGGCGGGGGGGGTAAATCTGTTGGCTACAGTTATCCCTGCTAGATAAATTATTTCTATTAAAGATACAGTATTCGTCACTGATCTCTGAAAATCACTGAGGAAGTGATCTTTCATTTCTGTCAGACTGACTGTGTTTTTACAGACTGGGACAATGGCCTCTTTAAAACTCTCAATGACAAAAGGAGCTGTCTTTTAGGAATTCATGGGATTCTTGCTGTGTTTTGATTCCTTATGTTTCTTTTCTGTTCTGTAAAGCACCAAGCAATAACGTTCAGACTTTGCAGGCAGGTAAAGCCCTGTAAAATGAATATAGACATGTTTCCTTCAAGGAGGGCTGAATTCAGATTTACATATCTGGGACTTTAGACTTGCTGGTGCCAAATGAGGTACATGTTCAAATTAGGTTTGTGTTTAGGAGGTATTAATATGTTGAATGAGGTTTCATCAGCTTTTGCTGCAAATGGCTGCACAACATTGAAGTTTTTCCTCTGTGTGTAGTTTAGAAAGCTTCCCTGCTTCCCAAAATGTTCTTCAAACCGTAACAGTGATTCTGAGAGGCAGTATTGCTCCATTTTCTGTTTGCCACTACCAGATGTAGTTAACTTACAGGAGTACGTACATTTTGTTCCCTTTCTCCCTCCCTACTTGTTAGTAGTAGGAACTCAATCTGATACCTGAAAGTCAGGCATGGCTCTCCCCAGTGCTTGTGTCTTTACTGGTAATTATGCCACAATTGCTGATTATAGTGAGTAATGAAAAAATGCTGTTCTCTCTATTGAAGACAAATTTTCCTGTAGGCTTTCAACTAACAATTCTGTTACTATATCTCAATTTTCTGTAGCTGTATTGTACATAACAGGAATGATTATTTTGAATATTTAAACTTTGGCATGCATGTAAGCAACTGTAGATCTGAGTAAATGAACAGGGTAGACTTGAAGCAAATGCTTCTGTTCTAGTAATTTTCGTAGATGCAACTGAGCGAGGCCAAGTAATCGTTAGGCTGGCCTAAGAAGAGATTAGAATGAGAGCCCCAAAATCTCATATGAGTTTACCTACTGAATGCAGTATTGATAATGACTTTGGGGTTGTTGCCCCAAAATATGTGCTCATCTCATCTTCAGAACTATTCTTGCATGCTTGCCTTTTGGGGTTCTTTTGCTTCCAGGCAACTTGCCCTTTCCTGGAATAGGTTGATGGATACAGCTCTTGCAGCAGAATCAAATAGTGGCCATTCAGGAGCCTGTTGGGAGCCAATTGTGTTTGTGCTTTAAATACCCACATGTATCAACATGAGATAATGTTGAATGATGTTCAATCCAAAATCATACACAACCACAATCCTCTAAGTGTATTTGTGGAGAAATATATATTAAAGGCATCCAGAGAGGTGTATGTTGGTGGAAGGTGGAATGATTCATTTTAAATTCCTTGTGGTATTCTTGAAGAAGCATAGATTCATGTTTTCCGGTTTCTGAGACAAAATAACACTTCAAAAATCAAACTGTCTTTTGAAGTCCACAGTAACTGTGGTAGTTAAAACAGTTGCTTGGATGGAACAGCCAGTTCTTCAGAAATTACTCTTTCAAATAGGTTTTTTTTTTCTTGTTAGTGTAAGAGCTGAATATATTTGCAACATTTTTGCATGTTTTAGATTAGGGAGGAAGTGATTTAGCAATGTGGTGCTTAATTTTTGTATTTTCTTTTGCTATTATGTGCTTTTCCAGACTAGCTCATTCTGAGGGTTCATTCACTGGTGGAACTTCACAATCTGTGAATAACCCGGATTTGGTGGAGGATTTGTCACAGGTTCAGCAGCTGCAAAATGAGTCCTCTAATACTGCTGAAAACCCTGAGCAGAAGCCTGAGGAGGAGGTGAGCTGACATGACAGTGACTTCTCATTGAAGCAATACCATGGAGTTCTGTCACTGCAGTTTGTCTTACCTACTCAGATGTTCTTGGATGGGATCACGAATTTTCATCCATTTACCATTTTCATCTTGTGATTCTCTCTAGTTTTCTCCTGTGTTGCACAACGGCACAGAGCCAGCCACACAGAAAGCTGGCAGTCAATGTACAGAGAACAGCACACGTGTCTCTAGCTTAGCCAGCAGCTCCACAGACTCGTGCTGCACTCAGTCTTTTTCTGAAGACTGAATACCCAACTGCCACAACCTACTTTATCTCTTGTGAATCGGGAGTTGAGACCATTGTGCTCTTCTGGGAGTAAATGATGTCTTTGAAAGCATTCTGCTTACTGCTTTAGACTATACCTTGTACACAGTCCTGCAATGGTTTATTTTTTTTGGACTAAATCATGAAAGAGCTGAATTTTGACAAGAAACTGGGTTTGGTGTATTTTTTCCAATAGGTGCATTTGATATTCGTCATTGTTGCTTGTCTTCAGCTGCAAGGTCCTGGTTTAATTAAGGAATGAGTAAAATTCCAGAAAGGAAATTAAAACTAACATGATGGCAGGAACATGCTGATCTGGGGAGCGATTAGAAGTACTAAAATACTTGTATGTACACAGCGTAAGAAAACAGCGTTGTCCAGAGATTGCTGTAGTAGCGGTATGAAGCCAAGAGGATGAGTGGTAATTATGTTATTCCTGTGAGCTCACAGTATGCTACAGGCAAATTTTATGATGTTCCCTCCTTTGGAGTTTGTTGATCTCTCTATTGGAGGTGATCAGTGGGAAAGAAAGCATGCAAAATGGGTTAGAATAGAAAAGCCTGCATACTGTCTTTTCACCCACACTTTTGGCACGTAATGCGCAAAGTCAAAAGTTGTGGAAGGGGCAAAATAACTAGTTAACAATTGTTAACTGATACACAGGATCTCTGCAAACATGAGAGAGGCAAATGACTTTGGGGGAGAGAATAGGAGAATAATTGCAAAAAAACCCCAACCAAACCCACAACCAACCAACTGACAAACCCAGTGTTTGCAGGTACATTAGCTGGGATGATAATTTCATGGGTTATTAATCCTGCTGGTTTTACAATAAGAAGTTGATGCAAATGTTGTTTTATTGTCCCCATGGACCAGGAGATACTGCAAACAACTTATAGCTTTTCGCAATGAGACTTCTTCGGCTTTGCTTAGAGAAAAGTCAGGGTTGCTCTAAAGGAAGATGAGACATTTATATCCATGGAGAGGATGTATTGCAGCAATATACTGCTGATGAAAATGTTTGAGACATGAATATTTATTCCTTTTGGAGGTTCTTTTCCTTCAGTCTGAATTTTCTTCCATTTTCATTTTGCAGCAGCAGAGAACTAAACGAGGAGGCTGGGCCAAAGGGAGAAAGAGGAAGAAACCCCTTAGGGACACCAATGCCCCCAAATCCCCCCTCACAGGGTATGTGCGGTTCATGAATGAGCGCAGGGAGCAGCTTCGAGCGAAGAGGCCTGAAGTCCCTTTCCCAGAGATCACCAGGATGCTGGGCAATGAATGGAGTAAGCTGCCTCCTGAGGAGAAACGGGTACCATTAAACTGCCTTTTCCTTCTTGGATTATGGTTACGGTTAAATGGGAATATTGTTGTTTAGTGAGGAAGTTAACATAGGCTTTTGATTAAAGTTGTGTTTAGGGATATATTTCAAAATAAGGGGCATGTTTTCTCCAGAGTTCAAATAGTGAACCCTGATAGGGCCATAGCACCTCATCCAGGTGTGACTTGAGGAGAGCTGCGTCCTCTAGATAGTGCCAGAATATATTCTGAACAGGGCGATTGCTCTAGAGAGACATCTCACAGTTTATGTGATTCATCTGGATGTAACTCTTGTACCTAATTCAAATACAGCTGAGACCTAGTAGTTTCCAAGGGCAAAGCCATTGGAAGGATGGAGCAGGCATTTATTCACTGTGACTGAGGAGAGCTTGGCAGGATTTCAGAGCTGTGTGAAGGATTTCTCAGTTTTGCTTATTTTACAAAGTCCTCAGTGTATATAAACATCTGGTGTCTTACTCTGAGACAAGTAGACTTGAAAGGACAGATTACTGAGGGAGGTGGCTAACGTGAGTGAACTTCTACACAGTATTTTAGAGTAATGCTAGCCCTAGAAAGGAAGTTGGCAAGTGTATGGTGGATGGGTTAGCAAGAGTTATGTGTTCTACTTTCTACATACCTCAGGAAAAGGTGGTTTGGCTATTTTTCCCAATCGTTCAGTCAGAATGTGATGTCCTCTAATTGGGACTGCTGTGACTTTTGTACTGTCTGATCTGTGAATGAAGACCCAGGGCAGTGCTGGGTTTGGCTACTCCTCCTGGAGTGGATCTTGTTATTGCAAATGGTTGTCTTGCCATCCATGCCTGCCTGCCAATTAGATTGGTACAGCAAAGCATTAGCTAAAGCACAGTCTCACATTTCTCCTGATCCAGTCCTGGAGTCTTGCTGCTTCCCTTTGTATTTGGTGAACACAGGACAGGTCAGTTGAGCTGACTGGGCTCACCAAATAATGAGTCTCCCCTAGAAAAAGGCCACTACTATAGTCATAAAGCAAAGACCCTCATAATCAGTCGTCTTATTTCCCTGTATCGGGTAAAATCTAATGAGATATAGAGATATGCACTAGAAAACCTATGTCATCTGCTAACAGGTAGTGCAGCAGAACTCATTCTTCCTGATTCAAACCAATCCATCCAAAACACAAGTTAAGGAGGTAAAAACTTGTGCTTTTAACTGTTACTGCGCTCTTTCAGCCGCACCTTGCTAGAGGTGGAAAAGAAGAATTAATGTCTTATGGAAGAATACCGTGTCCAAAAGCAGTGCATCACCAAATCTGCACCCAATCCAGAACGTTAACAGTGTCCTCAGCAGGGTCAATTATGTGTACTGTTAGGATGACTTAATGAAAATAAAAGGCATAGCAGGTGACTAAGGTTCACTCTGATTTAATACTTACTGCCACTGAATTTTAAACTCATTGTGGGGAAACAAATGAGAAGGCAGCTTTTTTCTTGACAGGATCAGTGTTCTGACCACTCCTTAAATGGTTTTTAGTTCTCCAGTTAAGCTTATTCTGTTATGCAAGTGTGTGAAATATCTTCAGGCTAGGAAAAAAAGTAATTACTTTCAACCTAGATGCATGTTGCCTAAATTGGTATCTCCTAGGCTCTTGCATCTTTATGCTACTCTTTTCCAATAGCCATGCTGTTTTGTTCACCTCTCAGGTGGGCAAAGTGTGTGGTTGTAGAAGTGCTTTTTGTTTGGGGGGCATCAGAACAATGTATTGGAACCCCACTGTTACAGATCTGAAACTTAAAGTATGACCTGTTAAGGTATTCTTATTTGGTGGCGCTTAATCCCAGCCACAGTTCTGAAGTATTTGGTCTATAATGTGTAGGTAATACTCAGTTGAGTAGCTTGGTAGCAGGTTACTTATACCTTTAACAAAAAAACACCTTAACAGGATAGTGATTTGAATGAAAAAAAGAGAGAAGACAGGACACAAGAATACAATGGTTTTATCCAGAAATCTTACGTCTTTGCATGTTGCATACATTCTCATTGTTTCTTCACTCCTTTCCTGTTTGTGTAGGTGAAATGGATCAGCACTTCATCTGACAAGTTGTTTTTCTTCCCTTCCTCCTGAAGGGGGGGAAACTCCCTGAAACTCTTGGACTTTTCTGTTTCAGCGATACCTTGATGAAGCAGATAGAGACAAGGAGCGTTACATGAGGGAGCTGGAGCAGTATCAGAAGACTGAAGCCTACAAAGTCTTCAGCAGGAAAGCGCAGGACAGACAAAAAGGCAAATCACACAGACAAGGTATTGAATGGGAGAAAAAGGTGTGCCTACCTAGTGCAATAGAAGATTCCCAGCGAGTTATTTAGCCTGGCATAGATTAAAGCCTTTGATTTAAAAGCTTGTTAAAAAGAGAATGTTTTCTTTCTATGGCATTTGCATCAGCTGTGTGTAAAGTGATTAGATTTATGTAAATCCAACTGTATCTAGATTGTATTGAAGGATGAGCATTAAAGGCATCAAAATTAGGCACAGTTTTTATGTGACTTATTAGGAAAGCTGCACAAGAGTCCTGTCTGTAACAGTTGTATAACTGCTTGTATAACAGTTGTGTAACTGCTTGAATTATTTGGTTCTTGTTATCTCAAATACAGTGTATCTCTTGTTTGTTTTTAATTTTTCAGATGGAGCAAGACAGCCAGCCCATGATCATGAGGTAAACCTCTGCATTCTACCCTTGCCCCAGTAGGTAGATTGTCAGATGACAGAAGTTTCTAGTAAAGTCAGTGAAATCCAGTTTACGCCAGTTGAAAACCCTCATCAGAGGTTTAGAGTGTGAATTCTTCCTATGCAGTTTTTGAGCAAAAGTTAGATACAACTGAGTACTTTTGTGCTCACAGTAGTGTGGTGAAAAGTAAATCTAGTAAGTCCTGGGCAGGTACAAATGGTAGGAGATTAAGTGGGAGTGTAGGGTACCCTTAAAACATAGATGTGTTTTGTAATGCTAAATAAATCAATGGAGATTTATCATTGGGAGATTTCTGACTTGAACCTCCTCCTTCCTCCCCCTTTGCAAATGAAAATACTGGAAAAGAGTAGTAATGTCTGGAGATAAGATGCCTATGCTTTAGTTGATAAGACATATCACAGTGCATCCTGTCTGACTATGGTATCTCTCCTCTTGAAGTGCTGAAGTTTTCTTCAGTTGTGTTACTTAGGGCCACAGAGCTTCTTTCATGGTTACCAATAAATTGCAAAGAAAAAGCAATGAAGAATCTTGTTTATACACAGTCTCTTCACTTGAAAGCAATAGGCCTTTCTGAAAGATCTGTTTTTCTTTGTGAGGTTCTTTGCCTTGGGAAAGCAATCAAGTTGCTTTTTAATGTGTTCATTACAATAGTGACAAGGCTGTGCACTGCTGAGAGGCAACTAC
>JANHGB010047945.1:0-15684 GCA_026283785.1 Coracopsis vasa
GAAGAGACACAATAGGGGAGCCTGTGCTCAGCTTTCCTCCAACTGTTCAAGGAAGGGAGAGGATGTAGGCAGCTCTTATGCAATGTCCTAAAATATAGAACAAAATTGCCTTAGGTTAATGAAGTTATCGCATTCACTTTGTTAAGTTCTAGAGGACACAGCTTTTTCCCCTGTGAAATGTAAAATAGCAAAAGGAAAGAATGATACTGCATTTGTTGTTTCTTTTAAGTCTGTGCACAGGGAGTCATGCCAAAGCTGCTAAAATCTATCTTTGATGTCATTTAATTATGATGATTTTCAAATTGTCTGCTCCACCCATCTATAAGTGGGCTAATTAAAGCAAAATGTAACTGCACACACTCCTCCCTACCCCACCTTTGTCTCACAACTTGTGATGTAAGTTGACACAGCATACAAAAATACAAGGATCTATAACAAGAGCTGCAAAAGTCTCCGTGATCAGCAGGAAAACTTATGGGAGCTTGGCCCTGTGCTCTGCCGTTGCCAGCATGTCACATCACTGGGAGAAAAACTCACTTCTTCATGTACACAGTGCACTGTGATTTGCTGATGAGGACTAGATACTGCATACTGCCATTTGCCTACTCCACAAAGTACAGTGATCATTTATTGATCATTTATGTTCCATAGAACACAAAGTTCAAGATGCACTTCCTGATATTTCAGCTGAACTGCAGGCTCCTGTCATCCTAAGGAGCTCATAACAACAAGGACATCTCTTTCATGCCAGAGATAACTTGTTTCTACGAATAATATTCACATCAGAACAATTTGAAGGACAATACCTAACCCAGCCAATATTTCAAAGTACCAAGACTGGAAAATGGAGCACAGCTCTAGCAGGGGATGTGAGTTCTCTTGTCTAAACCAGGACTGGATTCAAACTGTACTGATGCAGGACGGCATCCCATTTTATGATTTACTAAACTAAAGGTTTACTTCTCCCAGTAAAGCTGGAGTACTGCATAAGCTGCAGTACACACACAGACAGACTTCTCTAACAAATTCTGTATGAATACTTCATATAATTTTTATATAAATCCATGACACGTATCTGCAGGAAAGAACAGATCAACACACTGTAGCATTTTCAAAGCCTCAGGTTGATACCTGTATATGTATATTCACTACGATAGCAGGACAGCTACAGATATTTTTCTAAACCAAGGAACTTAAATTCCTGTATAGGTACCAAAATAAGGTGCTGGACAAGAGTTAAACATTGTTTTTAATAAAAAGGCTTAAGAAAAAAAAAATACAGCAGAAACTGGTTATGAGTTTCTGTAACAGTAAAAAAGGATTTTATAGCCAGTTTTTCTCGAGCCCAAAACATGTTTTTCATAGAGCCATTACCCACCAAGCTGCATGAGACATCTTTGTAGGAAAACAGAACCCAGTACCATCTCTTACAAAGTACAATGTTAATGCAGTAAGTCCATGTGACTATCGACTCCAGAGACTTCTCAAAGCAGCTCCTGGTAGTGATGAAAAATGATCTCGTAAGTTATGTCAAAACAAAAGCACAGTTTATGCAGTTTGTGTAAGAACCGGCACTCATGACACCAACAAATCTGGCTGTGGCCAGCACACTGTTTTCAAACACTGAATTGAATCAAGATGTTTATTGACACCAGATCAGTGTGTTTGCCTTGAGTGCAAACAAATATTTGGCATGTCCTGAAAACGAGCTGGCTGCAGCTTGGCAAAACCACGCTGTTTCTGAGAGAAGTTTTCCTGCTTCTTTCAGAAGGGGTTTTCTCAGCGAACGTGTTTGTGAGTTGTTTGGCTGCACCATCCAGCCCAGCTGGCAGAATCACATCACTCATTCATGTGACATTATTCTTCCAGCAAACACTCCTACTGATGAATACATGTCTGCTTTTCTCAGGAGCCACAGGAGCAGTTCTCATCAGCAGCTGATAAACTACAGCTCTGATGATGATGCCCTTAGAAGCAGCACAGGTGGCTGCCAGGAGAGCCACAGCTTCCAACTGGTGACAAGTGACAGCCGTACCTCTGTCAGGAAACGCTGTTTAAACATTCCTTGGTGAAAAGGCAGGTGGCACAAGCCCTCTTATCTGTAATAACAACCTATTTAGTGGCAATGCACAGATGAAATGTTTGCGATTGCTAATGAAGCTGCACGTGCTGCACTCAAAACTTCACATCAAAGTTTTCTTGGCTTCGTTGTATGTTCAACATTCTGTCACTGATGCACACAGAAACTCAGTAGTCCTGAACCCTTTCCACACATTCTTGTTATTTCAAAGCTCAGTGTTTCTAAAGAACCAGTGGCCACCAGCAAAAAGAAGTGAAATTCAAACCCCTGTTTCTCAGTCCTGAAGCAGCAACTGGACTAACCTCGTGTGCCATCCATGCTACAGCAGAGGGTCTTCAGCAGCTCTCATCTCACCTGACGAAAGAGACAGTCCTCTCAGCTCTCATTTCAGCTCATTTACATGAATTTCGGAATGCTTTTGTGGGAACATTTTCCTGACTTGATCTGAACAGGCCAGGACACCGATGTTTTTCAAAGAGATTTCAAGAAAAAGCCGGGCTGTCTGGGACGTGAAGTGGAGACTTGTAGTGCCAAAAGTCTGCTGAGTCAGCTCTTCTGTTCACTGCAACCTTTGCACCTCTGACTTCACAGAGAATCACTTGCATGTACTCTATGCAATGGGTTTTGTTCTGCTCGCAGTTTCCACTGACAGAAAGCACTCTCAGGAGGCTTACTCCATCTTTCTCTTCAGTTGACACCCATTGCATACCCACCCCACAGAGAATATTACACCACCACCTCTGTTGCGAGCATATGCCCTGTTTCATCTGAATCTTCCATTGCCACCTTGAGGCATCATTTTCATCTCAACAGCATTTCTGCATTTCTTTGCCCCATTTCTAATCTGAGTGTGCCACATACCCAGTCACTGCTCCCTGGGCTTCAGCTGATCATCAGTAACTTCATGAGCAAGAGACCTGTTGGCTCCATCTGGCACCAAGAACTCTTCCCCACCTGTTTCTTAACCAATGGAAAATCATAATTCTCACAAGCTCTCTAACAAACTGTAGCTTTAGTCATGGAACATATGATATATTTCAAGCTTTTATTTAAGATATAAATGACAGCAGCAGGTATGGTTCAGAAAAGCAGTAGGTCCAACAGCAGAGACACCATTCTTAACAGCATTTCCTGATCCAGAGACCTCTGCAGGGAAGCAACCTAAGTACTCAGCTGCCCTGACTCCTCCTGGGAAGAAAACTACTCAATTTAACAATGGCCATTGAGCTCTGTAGTTAATAATTTGTCTGAGGCTTAGCCAGCACTATTTCGGAAGCAGAAAACCTGCATATAGGAGCATCAGTGCTGGTCTTGCAAAGGGGGTAGAGAGCAGAACAAAGCCCCCTTAGGCAAGAGGAAGAGCACAGCTCACTTTGTGCACCTCTGTGCCAACGCACGTATCGCTCTCCAGAGTCACTTTCTGAGCATGGAGTGACTGCAGACTAATAAATTATTAACTTCTTACACTTAGGAGATAGCATCAGCATTAATCCTGGAGTGCACTTTCAATACCTTTGGCACAACTTGTCCAGGAGAGTCAGTAGAAGTGCTGTCAGTCACTTTTACATCCTCTTTCCTGGGCATCATGGCACAAGCAGGGCTGTGGGCACACCCACAGAGCATCTTCACGTGATGAGAGGGCTGAGTGACCTGTTCGGTATCCCTGTGATCTCCACCACTGGATAACTTGTCAGCCGTGGCACAGGGACTCCTTCATTTGGGGCACATATTTCTTTTCTTTCTTAATACGTTTTTGCTTCTCCAAAGGTTAGAATTTTTCCAAATGCTCAAATCATTACTCATTAACGTGAAAAAGTATATTTCATTTTGGAAGCATTACAATGAATAAAGCATCCTGGGATAATAATCTGCTTGAGGCTATAGGTGCAGACCTTCAGAAATGAGGGCAGAAGAACTTGAGTGGTATTCAGGACTGAAAAAAAGTCAGCGACTTCCAATATTCCTAAGCTTGGAGGAGACAAGGGAAAATTTTCCATTGCTGAATATTCACATTACAGGCATTTTTGAACTAATCATTTGGTTTCAGAATTTTGGCACACTGACTGTGAATTAGTGCGAAAATGGGATGCTGTATAGGTATGAGCTGGTGTAAGCTGCACATTTTGGAGGCCACTGCAGGTAAATGAAAATACAAGCAGTCAGTCCAGGCAAGGCATTGGTCCAACATCAGCCTCTGCTCATGGAAGGCATCCAGCATGTGGAAAGGAGGTGCAAGAATCTCACAGCAGATGAGGAGGGCAGGGGGTTATCCAACCATTTAAGAAGTCTCACTTTCATTTTTCACAGACTGGTTGAAGTATGGAGCTCAATATCCTCTCTAAAATCTTTATTTCTCTAGTTTCTCATACCACGTAATTGAGTCCTGCATATTAGGATTCTAATGTGGCAGGAAATTCAGCTATTTGATTACAGGCTGTTTCTAATTAACATGGCATTCTGATATTCTCCATGTGATCAGGGTCTCAGGTCCGTATTGGAAAAAGCTCAATCTCTTCACTTTAAATATAGCTTTGGTAGTGACTTTTGTATTGCCTATTCAAGTAGGCACACACAATTGCATTTGCTATTCCAGACAATTTACACAGAAATTCACACTCTGCTCCTGGCCTTTTGCCATATTTCCCTACAGCTAATAACATTCTGTCTAGAAACAACCAAGCCAATAATTTGTACCCATCAACCTCATGTAACATAATGTGCCAGCTATTTAGTACTGGAAAATTTATCACTCAGCAAGAGTCAAGGATCTTGTACCAAGCAATACTCCCACTTACCAATTCCTGTCATTTCACTTGCTTTACACAATTTGCCAAAACATCTCGTTCCCTAGTCTCCCCACAGATTTAAGACCAGCACTTATATGTATTAGGCTGGTCATAGAAAGCCAGCTATGAATTTATCTATAAAAGCTAGCCACACAATGGGTAACAGAATAGCCAGGTGTAACATGTACAAACACATATAAATACTGAACAGAGCAATTAGACACTGCCACATGAACAACACTCTCTCCTCCATGCAGGGGAGGAAAGGGGAGGGTTTTCTCTCTGTATTGGATTCTGGACTTCTGTCATACGAGTGGTGCAGATGACCAGTAATAAAATGTGGGAAATTTGTCATCATAATGAATGACCATGAATGCAATTGCTTTTCATAAAATGGTATAGTTGCAGTAATTAACTACCTGGTTGTTCAGTTGTGTACCATTGCTGTTGCACATAATCCACCACAGCTTCCAGTGGTAACAGCACATTAAACACATCCTTAGTTATAAAATTCAGTAGCCTTCACATGGCAGTGAGTTGCCAACCTAACTGATTAAACTAATCTCTGCAGGGAAATCTGAGGTGGAGATAAAGGCTGTGACCTGAGCCCCCCAGTGTTTGAAAGCAGCAACAGTGACAACAAAAACCTGACAAATTTGCAAGGGAAGAGTTAGGGCCACTCACAGCTGTGTGCCATGTGTCTGCCGAGGACTGGTGACTTCCAAGCGAGAGGGAGTCATTGCTGCAGCTTTTATGGCACACTGATGGAGACGTCATGGGCACGCTGAACTTGGGGACTGGTGCTAGAAAGTTCAAATTCACATTATATGTCATAGCCAGGCACGACAAAGGGAGGTGCCAACCCTCTGGCATGTCAGGGTTACATCCAGGCGGACCATGTCCTCCCAGGGACTGCAGCCAAGCCAGGGCAGTGAGAGGGGCCAGGCTGGGAGGCTGCAGCAGGCACAGGTTTGTTTAGATGAGCCCCAGCAGCAATAAGACACCAGTATGCTTTTATATCCCCAGCACCTCTCTGCATAAGGACAGCCCATGTTTATGCCCTTCAATTATGCTGTATAAGTCCCTGTTTGAGCACTGCCTATGGTGTGCACAGAGCTGCCTCAGCAGGTGGCTGCATGAGTTACTGCTGGGAGCTGGAGGATGCCCTGCCTTGCACGACTACCAATAAGTGTAATTATTAAATAATAAACCTTTTTAATTATAATAGAAGACTAACAGGTTTGCTGTAACGGGTAGCACATTTCTGTGCTGCTCTGTGTCAATGCAGATGTACTGCTATAGGCAACACAAACAATTAAGATGTAATGATATCTTCCTCTGCATGCACAAACCTGATCCTGAATTTCCTAAATTAAACTGTAATGAATGATCTAAAACAAGATGGATCAACAGGGGACAGCACAGCACTGCAGCCATGAAACAGCTTCACGGCTCGTTCTTTGCCCTAATCTTATATACAACTTCCATCTCCAAGAGAATCTCATATTTATTCTGATGGAAGGATTAACTTTGAAAAGAGGTTTAAAATATCCCAGGCTTATACACATCTGGTTTATTTTCCATAGGACATCTCTCCACTTCAACAGGAGCCCAACCCAGAGAAACATCCAAGAGGTAGACAATAAAAAAGTAGGGATGAGAAGAAGGTTGTGTAAAAGTGCTCACAATACAGTTGCATGATCACAGGCAGTAAGAAAAGAGTTGGTCATTGCAGACTAATAAGATAAACACAGCAAGACGCTGGATGATTAAAACAGTTGTCCTTATGCAAAATTCAGCAGAAATTCCCAAATGTCAATGCCAGACAAATCGCACCATCTGGTCAGTGAGATAAAGTCTTTTAACAAGAAATTGTAGACTGAAGGTTCTCATCCATAAAAGCAGGTCATGCTGATACACTGTGATTATCCAAATTTACAGCAATCTAGTCTTCTTCTTCTCTCCTACTTCATTCCAACTTTAAAAGCACATATGGCGCATCTCCCAAGTGATACTGTCCAAACAAAATAAACAAATAAATAAGGACCTGATCTTAACTCTCTCTTTTGTTACAGTGATAATTCCCTATTTTGCCTGTTTACATATGCCAACATTATTGTTGAAAGACAACTCACCCTACTAGAAAGCCATCTAAATAAGAAGTACAATAAATATATAACAAATATATTATATAACACATGCGGTATAGCTAAATATTTACAATTTACTAATACATTGTTACATGCTATTTTAAAATAATTATATATTTTATGAGTAAATGTAATATAATAAATAATTAAAATGTATCTTGCTTTACAAAACACAATGATGTCTAAACTGTCCACATAAACTTGACCAGAGCACTCTTTTTATCTGTTTGGAGTATTTGATACTTTGAAGGCCATATTTCTTATGCTCATCCAAAACTATTCTCCGAACTGCCTTTGACTAACACAATTTTCCTGATCCTCAGCTAAAGTGCTCTGCACAGGGTTGATGCCTTCTGAGGCTCAATCCTGCGGCACAGGATCAAGCCCTGTTTCACTGAGGTTGCTGGGTTTTGTTCTGTTGCTTTGCACGCAGTGTCTGACATTTGCACATGCCCTCAATGACATCATGATATCCAAAATAGATTTCAGGGTGTTTCTAGCACTTCTGGAGAATTGCTGGTGAGTTCTGCCTAGGAAACACCTTACCCTTTCGTATAGCTGTCCTTGGTTTAGCAAGGGGTGTGTTCAACTGTCAAAGCCACTGGATGCACCCCTGCACACTCTCAGTGGACCCAACAGGTCTGGTCATCTGCTGCACCCAACCCTCTGCAGAGCCACTACACACATGTAAAAGGCAAATAAAACTGTCTTCCATGAGCTGGTAATACCATACAGGAGCTTTGCTCAGCCTTGAGGATACAAAGCATCAGGAAGGCAAACCACAGGCACATGAGGGACTTTTCCAAACCCTCCACCCTCCTTAGCACTTCCTACATTGAATAGTGTTATCAGAGGGGACTTCTGCACACCCAGAGGTGCTGGGCACTCCCAGACCTCTGGCAGCAGGGTCTGAAGCCCTTTCAGAGTTAGCTGTACTCATGGACTTCTCACGCCATGTCTGCAAGTAGGAAATCACCCCCCATAAGACCTGATAAGAAAAGGCAGACATAATCTTGCCATTTACCTCAGCACAGCTGGATCAGCCACTGATGCAAAAATCTACTGGCCTTCCTACATAAAACATCTGTAATTTGGCCATTATTTTGGCATGCCTAGACATAGCTCATAAAAGTTAGCCAATAAGTTGAAAGCGTGAAGCCTTTACCTAAGGTGCTGATAATGCCAGAGTATCTGGCAACAGCTGTTCATAAGTGGTTAAACCTCCCAGATTCATTTTGAAGAGATGATGAACTAGCACTACACAATAATCTCAAAGGATGGATATCAGAAGTATTGCAAGGAAAAAAAACAGCTTTATATGGTGTGGGAAGTTCTTCTGTGTCAGTATGGGTTCAGAAATATAACAGCATTAACTACTGTTTTATACGTAGTACTGGTTTCCTTGATTGTGTTGGGAAATCAAAACACCTACTGAAGACCTTTTTCCCCTTTAAAAAAAAGCCTGCAAATAAATAAATATTCATACACATCTGGACATTTGAATTGAAAGGAGAATGATTCAATAATTTTCATAGCTTAGTAACCTCCAGCCCAATGCCCTGTTATTTTGAGATTTTTATGTGGAGGTTGGTGCTACGAAATTCTGTTTAATACAAGTTTAAAAGTCAGACAAGCATGGTGCACTAAATCAAAGCTGTTTTCTAGGCTACATCACATGGCAAAATATCCATCTGTTTCCTTAACACACACTGCAAGCTGATATTTTAGCATTCATAGCAGACAGTTATTTTCAGACATTGAGAGTACAGCTACAGCAGTGCTGTATCCATTGAGACACCTGTATATATCCTCATTTCTATATGATAAGTTGCTATGCATTGGAGGCCAGCCCTGTCCACCAGCACTGGATTTATTACCCTGTTAGAAGCGCGATGGGAAAGACAATCAGATGACCTACTTCAGATAATGTGAGTGGCCTGATTCTTACTGATGCACCTTAAGACTCAGGGTGCAGAGAAGTGGTATTTAAAGAGGCATTTGGAAAGAGAAGAGAAACTACAGGTGGTGCTTGTATTTCCAAGCACTGGAGTGGTAACAGACCATGGTGCATCAGGAGAGTGTAACCGCTCCTGAAAAGGCTCTGTGAGGACATGAGTGTATTCACAGATTAATAGGTAGTGCAAATCTAGCTCCTCTTTGTCACACACAGTCTTGTAATGGAAACGTACACACAGCACTGGGGATGAGAAGGAATAATCAGAAAGGTAAATGCCACTTGTGGCTTTTTTTTCGTATCTCATGATATTTACAGTGACTTGTGCTCTTCCTCCACCTCAAATGTCCTGCTAAGGCAGAAGAAACAGCTGGATATTCTGCATATCCAACCTGCTGGAGTCTCCCAGGAATTCAGGAGGAATGGAGGTGTGGGGGTCACTGCAGGTAAGCACAACATTAATGAAGCAAATGACAAAGCCCAGGACCTGCATATTCCCAGGGGAAGCCAACTCCATGGTACCATGTGAGTCAGATGACCTGGCAACTCATCACTGCAAAACCTCGCTGTAAATTCAGCAACCCTGCCAGCACCTCCGGCTCTGAGACAGGATGATGAGTTCAGGCAGTCATCAGTGAAAAGAATAATAAGTGTAAAACCCAGGAGCAGAGATTCTATCTTGACCCTCAGTTTGCAACCAGATACATTGCAGTTTCATAGTCAGGCTTATTAAAGCAATGCTATGGGGGATATGTATATACATATTCTTACTCATATATGACTCAAGGAAAGGAAAATCAGTCTCATTCTAAACCAGATGCTGGATATAAATTTATTAAGATGAATGGAGCTCCTTCATTCAGCTTTGATGCCTGGAGGTTGAAAATACAGGCAATCTTACTTCTCTCTCTAGCATCAAAGTGCTCTATTTCTCCCCTCCTAAGTTCGCAACAATAATTCATGTCTCTGTGTCGCATTGATCAAACCAGTCTTTGAGATCCTGTTCTTTTGTCTACATTTCTCTTACCAGCTCCTAAGACTATGGGGAGGTAAGGTTTCTGGCAGAAAAGATAAAAAATATTTCTTGTACTGACCTTTTTGATTAATAGGTGCAGTTGGGTATAAAATCATTTCTATCCTGTGAACATAATGACTTGCAAGACAACAAAAGGGCATTTCAATTTTTTATCAAAACCTTTAGTGAAAGCATAACTCCCCAAGGTGAACTTCTTCTGGGACAGCCCAAGTAGCCAGGAGTGAATAAATGTCCTATAACTTTGGTATTAACCGAGAATTGATTCACGAATCAGCAGGGATCATTTGAAGAAGCCAGTCATTTTTTATCCCTGACTATGGAAAGCAGTGGTGGGCATGAACCTGTGCTGCAAGTAGACATTAATTAGTGTCTGACTGTGCAATAGACTCTAAAATACGGTACTGTATGAAACCTGTGTCCCAGAGTTTATCATGTACACAAATTCCCAGCAAAATCATAGAATTGTTTCCATCAACTTCTATGGAAACCAGATTAAATACAGACACATTCAAATAGTCCACTAGACATAAAAGTTTGTATAAGTTAAAATATACCTTTTAAGTCACTTATTGAATTAATGAGTACTCAGCATCTATTAGGAGTCCCCTAGCTGTACTCACCATAAGGAGGGAAAGCAGATCACAGGAAGAGACATAACATAGAGCAGAGGCAGGAAAGGCAGTACGGGCCACAAGTGCCTTGTGTTATGACATATACAGACCACAAAGCCCTGTGCCAGCACAGTATGTATTTTGAACTGTAAAATGTAGGTACAGAAAAGGCTTGTATTGCATTAGCAAGTTACAATCCTTTTGCTGACTTAAGTGCATCTTTCACAGCATTTCCCTTCCACAGGGAGATTGCAGAGGCTGGGGTTGGACCAAAACCCTGGTAAAGGACTAGTTTGTGATGCTTTTTTTACTCTGGGAGATATTGGGCAATTATTCAGAGGCAGGTACAGTGTCATGGTCCCCAAATGCAGTGCTGTTCTGTGCAGCAATAATGATTCTTTTAAAAAATGGAGCAATCTTGAAAGTACCCAATCCTGTACATCTTCTATCACATTGGCTGCTATTACTGTAAATTGAAAAGGACAAAAGAAAACATCCAAAGCACTTCTGCTGCCAATGTCTCCTGATACAGCCATCCCCACACAAGTGAGCTTAAGATAAATTCCCCAACTACAAAACCAGGAGCTATTTTTGTGTAGAGCTTCCCAAGCTATGGAGCAGCTCTGTGCAACAGGGGAGAGGAATCAACTTGTATCTTTAACAAAATGTTAATCTCTGAGCTGCCACCAAGCCACATGAAGGCTCTCATTTGTACCCATTGAACTAAAATGCTTCATCAATAAACCCCATGAGTTAGGAGCATTATCTCATCAGAAACAGTGATTTGCACATGAGGACCCAGCTCCTTGCAGCTGATCCTTCACATCAACCTGGAGAGCAATGCTTTCTCTTTGCTGCTTTGTATCACACAGCAGACACTTGTCACTATTTAAAAGTTATTCAGAATCAGCTATTCTCACCCAAGACCCACCAGATGAATATTTCTGGCTGTGTGTACTGAGGCACTGAATTCTCCCAGACACTGGAAAACTCTGTCTGAGACTTAATTACCTTCTATTTCAATGCACCATGATTAGACAAAAAAAAAACCCTGCACAGACCTAGCTATGTAAGGCTTTAAAAAGTGACAATATTTTAAAGGAAAAGGGACCTTTAATGATACTTTTAAATGCAGCATGGCTGAGATTCCAGGCTGTCATAAGAAAGCAAGGCTCCTCTTTCAGCAGAGGGCTGTTAAGGACACGCTGTCAGACAGTATTTTGTTGCCTTGTACCAATCAGCCTTCTAAAATCAGCGAGAGCAGATGATATGGAAAGCAGATATAAAATAAGGATTTGCTACATGGTCTGTAGGTGGAGGGGGTGGAAAGAGGCCTCAGAGTATTTGGGCCACCCCTGGGGGTTTTGGTCCCAGAGGAGTTTCTCTGGTTAGAGGGTGCTGGATGTGTTGGAGCTCAGAGCTGCTGCTCGTCCCCAACGCCTCCTGCGCCCTGAGCGGTTTCCAAATCTCGCCCACCCAGGGACATAATTATGATGACTTTGGAAATCATTCCTCTCTGCCCGTCTCCATGCATAATTTCAAATAAGCCTCCCAGGCAACCAGCAAGAAGAGCTCCACGGAAAATAGTGGCAGGCTTTGAAGTTTGAGTCTCTGTTCTGTTTCCAGAAAGATTTTGATTTAATGATAGAAGCATACCCTGCCAGGAAAGAAATTTTTGTAATGGAAAGCAAGTTATCTGGGTATAACTATAACCCCACTGCTGAGCTGCAGCATGGAGCAGTACCCATAGAACAGGCAGGTCTCTGGGTCGAGCTCAGGTGAGCTCAGGTCGGGGCTCAATTACTCCTGGGGCTAGGAAACCTACTTCTGTCTCATTTTCCGTAGCTAGAAGGATGGCAAAGATAGCAATAACCCAAGCACAGTTGTGAATCACAATGTTTATCTGGAAGCATTAACTTGCACCAGTTTCATTACTTTCTGAGGACTGCAAATGTATGTCTCAGTTATTCAGAATGCCTGTGAGATGTCAGAAAGTCATTTAATTGTTATTATAAGTTACTTTTAATTACTGTTTCATAACTATATATTCCATTTGGTAACATCTATTATTTAATACAAGCACCATCAGTTTACTGATTATAATTAAATCAACTCCTAAAGAACTAGCTTAAGAAGAAAATGCCTTTCTTATCCCAAGTAAAGCAGAGCTTGGTTTCTTTGCCTCTCCCTAGGTACTCAGACACTTTATTAAGCCATAACAAAGTACACAAAGCTAATGACAAAAGCAGCAGCTCTGAGAGGCACAGCTTTCCACTAATTTAAAACACAGTGAGCAATCAGAGGCAACCCAGACCTAGCCTTTTGTAAAGACATTTTGCAGCCTCCACCAGGTATATCACATCAAAAGGTGTTAAATGGACGATTTAGATAGTCACTGGCCACTGATGGCTTTAATTGAGAATAGGGTTTTACCCCATGATAATTTAGATGGCGCTTATGTTAAAGGAGCCTTTTCATTCTCTTTCTATGGGGCAGTTTGGGACGATTATCTTTTTTTAAAGAACTATTATGAGGGAAACAAAAAGTGATGATGGAGGTTGCAATGTCCAAAACTAGCAAGAGTCAGCCAGGTTTTGGGTACGTTTTTTACAGCTGCCATTAATTCTTCAGCTCATCTCAGTCCTGCTTCACCCTACCCTGAGGCTGGAACTGGGCTTATCGACTCTTTTAAACTGCTTTTGCAGAGGTCAGACCACCAGTTCATTTCGCTTCTGAAGCCAGACATGAATTGCAGAGTCCAGAGACAAAAGGCTGGTGATGCATACTCAGTGCACAGTGTCCCCTCAAAAAGATTTATACTCCCTTTTCCACACACACACAAAAAGCAGTTTTCACTCTACGACTTCTGGCTAGGCTATTCTTGCCTCTTATATGGGTTTCCAAAACCTTCACCCTACCCAAAGACCCAGGTAAAACAGACTTGCTGAGTGGCTGCTCACAGATTACAGTGCAACTGAACACAAACAAAGCTAGAAAATGAAGCCATAGTTTTCCTTCCACTTGCACGGGTTTGGACGTTATTAGAGCAAATCCCTAGATGATGCAGGGGAAAAGAAATTAATATCAGTATTCTTCACCTGAGCACCAGTACCTCTTAATTTTAATAGCAATCAGTGAAGCTGTCTGTGAGATCATTCCTTTATAAAGAAGTTTATCAATATGGACTCTGAAGAATGGGGTTGATTGAAGAATGGGGTTGTAAATAAATAAATAACTTCAAGGACTTTAGGCTTTGTTAGCAACTATAGAGATAAGGAAATGGCTAAGATAAATATTGCCCAAGAACTGGTCAGAACTGGCCTGGTGATTACTGACATGACAATGATGAAAAGGAAGATGACGAATAAAAACCCACCAGGGGTCCCAAAGCCCACTGCTACATTTTAGTGCGCACGAGGGAGGGATTTTCTAGAAGTATGATGTAATGTATAAGTAGGTCAATGAATATGTATGTGATCTAACGAATATGTATGCTCAAGGACAATATAATCACAGCCTGGTTGATGCTCGGATGAGACACACTAGGAGGAGTTATCCTCCGTGTCTCAAGGCATCGCAATAAAGAATACCTGCTTGTCAACTTAAACATTGTTGGCGAGCTCCTGGAGATTTCTCTGAATCAACTCTCATGGCACTTGTGCAGAGCCCAAGAGCTGGGAGAGGCAAGGACAACTACAGAGGACACAAAGCCCCTGCACAACACCTGCATGTCAAGGCACACAGCTGAGGCACCCATGGGCAGAAGCATTGCCCTTGGTGCCTGGCAGATCCCTGCCAGTCCCTCCATACCTCTCACTATTGCCTCTCCATTCATAAGCTAGCCACAGCCTTTTCTTGAAGACTTCGAGAAACAGAGATCTCACCAGGTTAGTTGCAGCAGTGAATCACATCGCCATTCAGGCTGCACGCCTGCTTTCCTCTTGACACAGCTCTGGTTTGCATTGCAACCTTGGTTTCTGTCAGAGGGGTGGAACAGCATCCCATCTTTCACATGCAGCTTTAATCACCTTTGATCAGCTGAAACTAGAAAGCTCCTTTAGCCCCTCTAAATAGCCTGGTAAACTGAGGAACTACTGCAAATGGGCACCACCCAGCTGGTTTGTATGAGCTGCCACAAACTGGCAGGAAGGAAACTCCTCTCCCAATTCCCTACTTTTTTCCCCATGCACAATTGTGTGCAGCTGCAATTACGCTTCAGATGTGTCAGTGTAAAACCCACTTTCCTTATCTTTAAAGATGTATCTTCCAGTTCATGCTTGTAGCACTGATATTTATCTTAAATAATGTCAGCAAAATGAACCCACCATCACTTAATTTTCAGAACAGTATTCTTGTCAGCAGTAGAGAGCTCAAGTGTTCCTTCCTTTCACACCTATTAGTTTGGAACAAGCTTTAAAAGCATAAATAACCTTCCCCATAGCGTAATGAAAAACCCTATTACAGCCAGGGATTAATTTTTCTAATCTATTTATGAGCAAAAAGGTCAAATTCGAAATTGACACTGAGGAAGGGAGGCAGGACTCATTATCTACAGAAAGACTCAAGAAAATGGATGAACATAAACATAGGATAGTTTTGGAACTTGAATCCATGTCCTAGCTTCTAATTAAAAATTAGTCAGCAAAGCACTGCATTGCAAACGTCATTAGCTACAGGAAAAATGAAATTCCTTATTACTGAGCAAAAATGGTTTGATCTCAACAATTTATTTACTTTAAAAAGTCATTTTAACTGCCCAAAACTGTGTTCCATTCCTTTTCCTTCTCTGTGTGATCCTTTTATTACCGAACGACCAGCAGGAGATAACTACACACAGAGCACAGTTTTTCCCGGGGCCCTCACAAACCCCATCTCACTGCCCATGAATTCTAATTCCCTCATACTGAAGGACAGATGTGGGCACTGTAGGCACAGAAGGCATGCTCCAGCATGGCTGTTGGGACAGACAGCCAGCCTGGGCCCAGGAGCAGAGAGCTGGTCAGGCTGGGTATCAGTCGGTGGGTGGTGAGGGGTTGTATTCTCTTCCCCTATTATTTCATTTATTAT
>JANHGB010047947.1:16598-45836 GCA_026283785.1 Coracopsis vasa
TCATTACATTTGTACTATATGCTTCTAATGCCACAACTGTGAAACTCATTCCTCAGGACAGCAATCTGGTTGTTTCCCCACTGCTCCATGCTCTTTGCTATGGTGTGGCCAGGAGGGCGGCCTGTGGTATCTCCCTGGATCCTCAGAAGCCAGGCAGAGCTTGTAGGTCCTGTTTTTGTGGGATTCTCTGCATCAGGGATCAAGGGCAACCAGGAGGGTCTGAGCTTCCTTGCCCAGGCTCCAGTGCTTTCCCTTCTGGAGCAGAACCAGGGCCACTGCTTGATTGCCCTGAAGATAAAACTCATCCTTGCCATCAGTGGGGATCGGTGGGCTGCAGGGCACATTTTCCCCCCCACTGTTGGCCATTCCCATTGCATCTGACCGTCTCTCTTGGTGATGCCTTCAGGATCACAATGAGTACAACTCCTCCATGGCCCGCAGCCAGACCAACACGGCCAGGATCGAGGGGCTGCGACCCGGGATGGTGTACGTGGTGCAGGTGCGAGCCCGCACTGTAGCCGGCTATGGCAAATACAGTGGGAAGATGTGCTTCCAGACGCTGACGGATGGTGAGTCCGGGGAGGGGGGCACAGGGAGGCAAAGGGGGTGGTTGTTTTGTTCCAGTGACAGATTCAGGCTCTAATTGGATTAAACGAACTTGCCTCTGCAAAGCTCGCTCCCAGCGGGCAGCGTGGCAAAAGCCAGGTGATTTACAGCAGTGTCTCATTAATCGCCAGCTGGAGGAGTAATCTGTTTTGAATCTCTCAGCTCTCTCTTTTCCCCCTGCTATTTAGCTGCGGTTCTGTCTTTCCTGCCTCCAGCTGTGGTGGCAGAGACCTGCTGCCAGCAGCTGTGAGCATGGCACTGTGGGGTGGGGATGAGAGGAGGGTTGTAGATCCCTGGAGGAAGAACTCTGGGATGCTCTTGTGGGATGCTCAGGACATCGGGACAAAGCTGGAAAGGTCAGAGCCATCACTGAAAGCTGATTTGCCACCCTGAGGTGGTGTGTTGAAGGGAAAGGGCCAGCTCATGACCTTTGTGGCTTCTGGCCTCCTTGCCAGAGTCATGCTGTCATTCTTCTGGCCCCAGTCCTTCCCTGCACCCACAAATACTAGATCCTTTTAGAGGCTAGTAACCCATGGGACAGTTCTTCATTAATCCCAGCTTCAGAACTAACCCAGAAGTCAATGAATGAAGCACTCCTGGAGCAAATGAAGTCCCCTCAGAGAGTCCTTCCCTGCTGCTTCTTGCATGGTTCCTGCTCCACACAGGTGACACCCATGGGTCCCAGCTCTGCTGGCTGCCTTTCCTAAAGCTTTTCTCCTTTGCTAAAACCGAGTCACCCTGTGCTTGCACTCACATTAAGTGGAGTGGGAAGAGGAGGACCACGCAGGGAAGGAAATGGTAATAAACCCTCCCAGTGCCTCGAATATCCAAGATTAGAGAAGCGAGAAGAAAAATCCTGCCTCAAATAAGCAATTAATTGAAATTTAATAAGAACGGATAGTGTAGATTATTAAATAATAATTGATGGTTAGATGAGAATTTCTCAGGCTTTAAGCCGCATGCAGGAGATAAATCTAGTTGCTACTAATTAACTGCGGAATAGGAAAATACAGATAAAGGGGTGCTTATGTGCTTCTTTTGGAGTGAATTTAATGTTAACTCACTTGTGGCTGCTGGCACAGCCTGGCAGACCTTGCTGGGGACAACTGGGGAAGGGGAGGGGTGTTTCTGGAGAGCTGGAGAAGCCCCCATGAGTGTGGGGTCTGCTGGATGCTGCCCGCTGCAGGTGCCCACACCACTAATGGGGCAGGGGAGAAGAGGAGGAAATGTGGGGAGACACATGGAGGTTACAAATGGCTTTCTTGGGGTTCCTCCAGTCCTCCCTTGGCTTTCATCTCAGTCTGCCTCTGAAGGACACAGCAGGTGGCCAAGGGGATGCAGGGGGTTTGAGGGATGCTCGGTGCTGTAGCTGCTGTGGCTCTGCAAAAGGAGTTGGCTCCTGTTAAATTTGGTCAAAACGGCCAACAGGTTTAAATTTTTTTGAGGGAAGAGAAA
The DNA here is from genome assembly GCA_026283785.1 of Coracopsis vasa. NCBI lineage: Eukaryota > Metazoa > Chordata > Aves > Psittaciformes > Psittacidae > Coracopsis > Coracopsis vasa. The sequence continues at coordinate 18,660 of JANHGB010047947.1, forward strand.
TTCCCGAGACACGGACGAAGCCACCCTGTGAACATCATCTCTGCAGGAAACCAGGCCCGTGCACCATGGGTTTGACTTCATTCCCAGGACCTTCTTTCCCGCATTTTTAACCCAAAGTATGTGTGAGCCAAGTGTGACAATCCTTCCCTGTGCAACGCAGCACTGACTCATCACCTACCTCAACCAACACTCGTGCCTGCATCCCCCTTGTCCCACCACCCTCCCAGGGGAGCGGCACCCATGGAATCAGAGGGGGCATTACAGGACCCGTTCCCAGGAGGCTGCCCTTGCTCCATGAGTGTGCAAGGGAGAATTAACCCCATCCCTTTTCTCTTGCAGACGACTACAAGTCAGAGCTGAGAGAGCAGCTGCCTTTGATCGCGGGGTCCGCAGCGGCTGGGGTGGTCTTCATTGTCTCACTGGTGGCCATCTCCATTGTCTGCAGCAGGTGGGTCCCCATGGGATGTGTCCCTGGAAGTGGAGGTGGTGAGACGTAGCTGGGAGAGATGTGGGGTAAGAAGGGAGGGATCGGAGATCCCATAGATGGAGGGAGCACCAAGCTGTCCCTGCTCAGCAAGTGCTGCTTCAGGGGAGCGGTTTGGGGCTGCTGCCAGCCACTGGTCCCTCAAGCCTGGCTTGTTTTCTCCCGTTGTCTCCCAGGAAGCGTGCCTATAGCAAGGAGGCAGTGTACAGCGATAAGTTACAGCACTACAGCACCGGGCGAGGTGAGTGGGGGAAAGGTGGGCTGGGGAAACGCTCCTAAACCTGCACCCAGCATGTGCCCCATGCCTCCACCTTCAGTGCGTGTGGCAGGGTGATGAAAGCCCCATGGGACAGATGGAGAGGGCCATAGGGTTGGAATAGAGATGTTCACAACTGTGTGTCAGGGAGACTGGGGGGATTTTACAATGGTGCAGCACTGAGGGTGGGAAGAGTGATGAGGGGGATTTGGGGGGATGAAGATGGATTTGGGGGGAGAGGGAGATGTAAGGTGCAGACGAGATGTAGGGGGACAAGGGATGGGGAGAGGATGCTGTAAAGACTTCCAAAGGAGGTAGGGGAGGAGAGAGGTGGTGTTCAGAGGGAGGATGGACAGATTTCCTGCCACAGCCCCGTATCGGGCTGCTCCTTCCACTGTTGTGTATAATGTCTGCTCAGGTGCCCCTCCAGCAGCCAGCAGGCCATTGTGGTGGCTGGAAGTGATAATGAAGCAGTGGCTTCATGGGGTGAGGAGTTGCCACCCAGTGCTCACAGGGTCCATGCCCACAGGATCTAAATCCCATTTATGCTCTCCTAGAGATGTCTGCCAGGTGGAGTTTGCTTTCCTTGTCGGAAGAAACCACCCCTGGGTCCTGGGTACCTGCTTGGGGAAAAAAGGGATGGTGAAGGGATGCAGGGATGGGTGAAGGATGGCTGGGGAAGGGCAGGAGCAGGATGTGTGAGCAAAGGGAAGGGGTGGAGATGGAGCAATCAGTCTGGCAGAGAAAAACAGGAGTGCTGACAGGGATGGAGGGGGTTTGGAGGTAGCCAGGTGAGCCCAGCCAAGCCAGCAACAGGACATTAGAACTCTTGACCTTCTCAGCTTCGTATCAAACCTTTCCAACATGATGGCAGGGCTGTGGGGGACCTTAAGCCTCCCAGCAAACAACAAACTGCTTTCCGAACATCAGTGGATGATACTTAAATACAATGGGCCTGTGCTTTTCCTCCCTCTTTTCTCTGTGTCTCTGCACCTTGGATGTCAGGGGAAGATTTATTTGATGCCTGGTGGCTTGCTCTGTGTCAGGCTGCAGGTGGGCTTATTTCTCCCGTTTCTCCTTCTGTTTTGAAACATTCCACACCTCGGCTGTGTTCCTAGCTCACCCCAAGCACTCCAAAACACAGGGTACTCAAACCAGGTAGGAAAGAAATGAAGCATGTGTCTGTGTGTAGTCTTAAAGCTGGGATATGTGAGGATCAGAGCCAGGAAGACAGGGTGCTGGTGCTCCTGGATGCACAGCAAAACCCTTTCAAGGTTAGCGAGCCTCCAGGCGCTTGGTTATTGCAGATGCTTGAGCAAAACAGGTGGGAAATTTGTGGCCAGCAACTAATGGAGTAACAAGTGCATCCATTGGAACAAATCACCCACGTGTTTAGCAGCAGCACAGCAACTGCAGCTCTGCTGTTCCTCCCAGGAGCACCCCGGGATTGCCGGCTGATAAGGACTGCCCTGGTTTGGTTTTGGGGTAAGATGGGGTCTCTCTGGTTGTCATTTCTCATGCTTTTATCTCTGCCACTGCTTCACCGGGAGCCTTGAGATAGGGAAGATAGGGAAAGCGCCCTGTTGGACTGGCGGTGATTCAGTGGGAAAGGGGTTTTCTCTGTCCTGATGATATTTATTCCCAAGGAAAAATGATGTCAGAAAGAATCTAATGCTGGAGTCAGGCTTATGGGGCAGAGCGCTTAAACTTTCAGAGTGATAAAAGGTTTGCCGTCATCTGCAGTAGAGATAAATGGCCTAATCCAGTTTCTAGGAGTATTGGGGTGATTTTAGGAGCACAGAGCTTTCTTTGCAGGCAGGCTCAGCGTGGGTTGCCTTTGGTGCTGTGCTCCGGTACCTGGCATTTTGCCTAGGTTTTGCCAGCGTAGTGATGATGAGCCAGTGGCTGAGGTTTGCAGAGATGACTAATGGGTTTAGGTGCCCTAATCCCATTTGTTTGGATGGGATGGGCATTAGTGGGGGAGCTTAACCTGGTGCTCATTTAGCCTAGGCACAGACCCCAGGGCACATCCAAGGGTGTTTGAAAACCAGCCTGTGTTGACGGTGGGCAGGAAACTTCAGCATTATTGCCTCCTTTATTTCTTCAATATTTTGATCAGTGAGTCAGTCTCGGTTATGATCCTGTAAATCCCTTTGTAATCCTGGCTGGAGCATCAGCTGCTCTTGTAAAAAAATTTATGGGGCAGTTAAAGTGTATGAGACAGAGCCGTAAAGGGATTTACGAACTGGGAGATGCACAGATGGCTTCATTGCAGCCTTCCCCACCTGCCTCCAAGGTGCAGAGCTTTTGCCCCAGATGGCCCTTTTAGGCATGAGGATGCTCCTGCCTGGTCCCTCTCAAGTCCTGGGTGCTCTGCAAGCAGCTCTCCCTAGGTAGCTGTTCCGCACCAGCAGTGCCCCGCTGCGAGGCTTTCATGCCTCCTCCCAAATTACTTGCAAAGTGGCTGGGAGCTGATCTGGATTCCCAGTGTGGAGCTGCTCAGGGACAATGCTGTGGTCCATATATTGATCTGTGATTGCCTCTAGAAGGGCTTTGGGAAGCAAAGTGTGACAGGAATCTGACACTGTTGATCACAGTAAAGGCAAGGTGCCTCAGGAAGGAGGACCAGGCAGCGATGTCCCTCCTGGTCTCCTCCAGAGGTGACCTTGAGGGGCTGCTACACCATCCCCAGTCCCCTTTTGGTTAAGAAACGGAACAGAAGGCTGATCCCCGAAAAGGGGGACCACAGGCCATTGTAGGTCCCCTTTGGAGACTATGGTACAACACCAGTGCTCTGCTAAGGCCCAGGGATGGCTGTGGGCATGCTCCTACCTGTGGCTGTGCCCCTTGCAGCTCAGCAAGCCCCAGAGCATCCTGACATGATGTCTGCTAACACCATCTGGGGAATCTGTGGGCCTCTTTTGGTTTCTCCCCCATTTGAAAAGGCCAAGATCCCACTTGCTGCATCTCCCTGCAGCATGGTTGGATCCTGCTGTGTGCATTGCACCTGTGTGATGGACCGCACACTTGTCACGGAGGCGGGCCAAGCTGTATTTTATGGCTCCATACAGGTTGTTGATTATAATTGCTGCACTCTGTCAATTTAGTAGCCGCCACAAAGCTATCAGAGGCTTTTTTTGGTAAATAAATATTTCTTCACTAACGCACAGAGCCTCATAAAGCCCTCACCATAAAGCCAGCTAATTGTAGTTCATGTCTGTAATTGCTCCCCATTGCCAGAGAGGAGGAAGAAGAAGGATAATAGTGGAGGAACAGAGGCAGAGGGGGAAAAAAGGGAATGTAGGGGAGGGTCAGGTAGAATAGGGGAGACCAAAGAGGATGGTAAAGGTCTATGGAGGTGGTACATGTGAGGACAGTGATAGCAGCCATCTTAATGGGTGTACAGAGAGTGTGAGGAAATGGGGGTCTCCAGTTCTTGGCCATGGCACACATGCTCTTGTTTTCTCTCCCTTTTGCTTTGCTCGTGTATTTTCTGCAACAAGGGTCTCCAGGAATGAAGATCTACATCGACCCCTTCACCTACGAGGATCCCAATGAGGCAGTCCGAGAGTTTGCCAAGGAGATCGATGTATCCTTCGTCAAGATTGAAGAAGTCATTGGAGCAGGTGAGTCTTGCCATTGCCTGCTGCCCATCCCTTCCTGCCCTCTCCACTGCTCCTGTGTGGCCAGACACCTACCTGGAGCAGTTTTTGGGGGTGTACATGTGGTACTTCACTGTATGTGAAGGATGTACCATCTGGATGTGGTACATCCTCAAGGAATCATAGAATCAAGAATCTACTAGGTTGGAAAAGACCTTTAAGATCATTAAGGCCAACTATTACCCCAGAACTGCCAAGAACACCTACTAAACCGTGTCACTAAGGGCCTCATCTACATGGTTTGTGAACACTTCTAGGGATGATGATTCCACCACTGCCCTGGGCAGCCTGTTCCAATACCTGATTACCCTTTTGATGAAGTAATTTTTCCTAATGTCCAATCTAAACCTCCCCTGGTGCAGCTTGAGGCCATTACTTCTTGTCCTACCACTTCTTACTTGGGAGAAGAGACCAACCCCCACCTCACTACAACCTCCTTTCAGGTATTTGTAGAGAGCGATAAGGTCCCCCCGAGCCTTCTCTTCTCCAGACTAAGCACCCCCAGGTCCCTCAGCCGTTCCTCATCACATTTGTGCTCCACAACCCTTCACCAGCTCCATTGCTCTTCTCTGGACCCGCTTCAGCACTTTAATCTCTTTCTTGCACTGAGGGGCCCAGAACTGAACACAGGATTCGAGGTGCAGCCTCACCAGTGCCCAGTACAGGGGGATGATCACTGCCCTGGCCCTGCTGGCTACAGTATTGCTGATACAGGCCAGGATGCCATTGGCCTTCTTGGCTGCCTGGGCACAAGCTGCTCATGGTCAGCTCCATCAGTCAGCACCCCCAGGTCCTTTTCTGCCGAGTAGCTTTCCAGCCACTCTTCCCCAAGCCTGTAGCATTCCATGGGGTTGTTGTGGCCCAAATGCAGGACTCAGCACTTTGCCTTACTGAATCTCATCCCATTGGCCACAGCCCATCAATCCAGCCTGTCCAGATCCCTCTGTAGAGCCTCCCTATCTTCCAGCAGATCAACACTCCCACCCAACTTGGTGTCATCCACAAATTTAGTGGGGGTGCACTCAATCCCCTCATCCAGATCATCAGTGAAGATGTTAAACAACACTGGCACTAACACCGAGCCCTGAGGGACACCATTAGTGACCGGTCACCAATAAGACGTGATAACATTTACCACCACTCTTTGGGCTTGGCTATCCAGCCAGTTTCCAGCCCAGCGAAGAATACACCTATCCAGGCCATGAGTAGCCAGTTTCTCCAGGAGAGCATTGTGGGAGACAGTGTCAAATGCTTTACTTAATTTCCAATAGACAACGTCCACAGCCTTTCCCTCATCAACCAGGCGGGTCACCTTATTGCAGAAGATCAGGTTGGTCAAGCAGGGCTTTCGCTTCTTCATGAGCCCATGCTGACTGGGCCAGATCCCTCTGTTTTCCTGCGTGTGCTTTAAAATCTCACTTAGGATCATCTGCTTCATGACTGTCCCTGGCGCTAAGGTCAGGCTGACAGGCTTGTAGCTTCCAGGGTCCTCCTTCCTGCCCTTTTTGTAGAGAGGTGTCATGTTGGCCAATCTCCAGTCCTCAGGAACCTGCCCACTAGACCAGGAAGCCTCAAGACATCAGTTTTTTTGATGAGTTTGGGCGGACGCAAAGTTGGTTTGTGTTCTTAAAGGTCCTATGAGGCAGGAAAAGCTCTATGAACATATTTGCTAGATGACAGTGGGGCCTCTTGGGATTTCCCATTTGGCTTTTCCATGAGATAACAAGAAAAAGATCTCGCTCTAGTCTGTGCCATATTTCCATACATATGTATATATACACACGCATGCACATATCTGTATGTCATCTGTGCTGGTTTTATTGCCATTTTTTAATTAACATGTCATACTTGTAGAAGAGAAAGTGAGAAGCCAGGGGGAAGCTGCAATGAAGCAATGAGCTAGTTTGATCGGGATCAAGTTCAGTGATGTATCAGCTGCCCTTTGCTACTCATCAAGACAAAGTGGCTGCAAACCTGGCTTAAATGTAATCCCTCCACAGGCAAATTTTGCCTTGGCGAAGGAAAAGCTCTCCCTCTGAAAACGAGAGGATGATTTCTCTTCATTTTAAATCAGAGGGTAGCAATGCAAACAACCCAATTATTTTCCATTCCAAGATAAGTGATGTATAAAAAGGCAACTGGAATTATCAAGGCCGACACCTCATATTTGAGGTAGTCCTTAAATGTTGTTGCTCTTGCTTTGCAAATCCTTATTAGGGGTTTGCAAGAGCAGCCCCAGCCTCGTCTTCTGTCAGTGCTGGATTCTGTCAGCTTGGAGAAGGTTGCAAGCCTAAACACATCCTCAGCAGCAGACATTGCCCCTTTTAAAGAGGACAGGTGAGTAGATTTATAGAGAAGAGTATTGCTGAAGGTAATTCCTCATCCAGTTGTTTTGGAGACCAAGCAGCTCAAGGTGCCATTATACTTTGCAATGTTTTTTGTGGAGGAGTAGGTGGTAGCGGATGTCTTGCACTTGCAGGGGAGTTTGGAGAAGTGTATAAAGGACGCCTGAAGCTGCCTGGCAAGCGGGAGATCTACGTGGCCATCAAAACACTCAAAGCTGGCTATTCCGAGAAGCAGCGCCGGGATTTCCTGAGCGAGGCCAGCATCATGGGGCAGTTTGACCACCCCAACATCATTCGGCTGGAAGGGGTGGTGACCAAAAGCCGACCAGTCATGATCATCACTGAGTTCATGGAGAATGGGGCCCTTGACTCCTTCCTGCGGGTAAGATGCTGGCATACCTCTGCCTTAATCAGTATGGGCAGGTGGGTAGTCCTCTGTGGAGGTGCAGCATCCTCCTAAGATTGGGCTGAGCAGCTCTGGGGTCTGTATGCTCACCCCAGGGCCTGCTCTTTCTGATTGCAGCAGAACGATGGGCAGTTCACAGTGATCCAGCTGGTGGGGATGCTCAGAGGAATTGCTGCTGGGATGAAGTACCTTGCAGAGATGAATTACGTGCACCGAGATCTGGCTGCCAGGAACATCCTGGTCAACAGCAACCTGGTGTGCAAAGTGTCTGACTTTGGCCTCTCGCGCTATTTGCAGGACGATACATCCGACCCTACCTACACCAGCTCCTTGGTATGTACCTTGTGAGGTTTTGTTTTGCCTAGCATCCCCAGTGCCTGCCCTGCATCTGCTGCCAGCTGGACCTGGAAGAAGGGCACTGGATGTATGCTCCAGACATTCTACCATGGGTGGGAGGATCTCAGGAGGGTTCTCACCACACAGATTTGTGGCCCAGAGCCCCTGGCTGTGGTTCCCACCCATCATCCTCTTTTGCCTCCTTTCTCTTCCTCCCTTTATGTTTTTTGGATCACTTCTCCTCCAAGCACCTTTCTGCCCTAGGCAGTTTCCAGATAAGCCCCTTTCTTCTCCTCCATGGAGGGAAGGTGCATGGAGGAGTCACTGCAGAGACAGGAAGGGAGATCACAGCGTCTCCCAACGGCACAGCGATGGCATTTTAACTCCCTGGTGCTGCAGGTCTGGTCTGCCTTTCTCTGCTGGAAACTTGTTCCAGCATTAATTAAAGAGTCAAGCCTAATGGGAGTTCTGCTGTTCCCCAGCCACCCTTCTCATCCTTAATTAACTCATTTGTAGGTAATGGCAGCCCCACTGTCCCTTTGCTCCCTGCCACCCCAGGGGACACCCAACTCCCCACCATGACCATTCTCCGACCAGCGAGCTCATGAGACCCTTAGTGGTGTTAAAGATGATTAGAGGAGAAGGGAATGAGCAACCTCTTGGCCTTATCTAATTGATTAATTAAAAGACCGTGCACTGGGTGCAAGCACAAGGCAGCACTGACTCCTGTACAAGCAGTTTCTTGGGCTCCAGCCTCCAAAGTGAGAAACCTGTGGAGTGCCTTTAAGGCTGACTTTGTGTTTTGGCCCAGTTGCAGCCCCTTGCTCTTTATCCCCTGGTCATGGGATGTTCCCCCCTACACTGGACCTGCCCCTCTCCTTGCCCAGACCTGTCCTGCAGGCAGTGGCCTTGGGTCAGACACCCAGCGGTAGCTGCTGGGATGAGGTATGAAGTAGCCTTTCCACCACCTTTAGAGATGAAAGAGAATATCTCATCTGTGTTTTTATTTAATTTAGGCCATAATAGATCTGCCCGGCAGCTGGGAAGTGATGCTGTGCCTGCGATTACATCACTCTGCCTCCCACAGCAGGTTTTTAGCTCTGGGGAAAAGGCAGGAAAAACAACCTAGCAGTTAATTTCTCCATTTGTAGTTATTCAAGTTGCATATTTTGCCATTCATCTTTCAAGAGCAGCTGACACTTCGGCAGAAAGCCTACGCAGAACAATTGCACTGAACGCTTTACAATGCAGTTCTGCCCCCAGTTAAATACCGGACATGTCTGTGGTTTTCCTTCATCCCTTGGCTGGTTTTGCTGTTAGTTCAGGGTTGCTTTCCCTTGGAGCATTCCCTCTGTACACACTGTCCCTCCACAGCATCCCTGCCCTCTTGGCATGGCCTCCAGCCCTTTCCATCCTGCCAGGAGCTAATGGGATGGCTTGAGACACTGAGCCTGATTTTGAGCCTTTAGGAGAAATGAGGGGCCCTGTGTCAAAGGCACTTTCCTATTTCGGTGCTTTCTGAGTCTCCTTTGAGGCTTAAAGATGTTCTCCTATTTGCATCCGTCTCCAGAAGTGGGGCTGGAAGGACCTTCCAGCAGTTGTGGGAGCCCAGATGATGCTGAAAAGAATGCTTTTAGGTTAGACCTTGTTTCCATTGAAGGCCAATGCATGTGGATAGCTATGGCTTCTTAGCCTGTGATAAGCGCTAATGCAGTCCTGCTAATAGCCCTTGTCACCTGATGGGTGACCTTGTCACCTGGGTAAGGGACCTGAGGACAGGTTACTGATGTGCTGGGTCCTGTAGGGCAGCCAGAGTGGGGAGGTGTCATTCAGGGGTCACACGTGAGTGGGATAAACCCTTTTGTTTTGTTTAGTGAGGCCTTTCTGTGCAGGTACGTGATACATCCATGGGCATGTTTTTGGTTGCTGTCTCCTCGTCACATTGGGTACCACCAGCTCACTCCTTAGTGGCATCCCCAGGACTGACATCCAGGGCTGTGCAGAATGGCTCCAACCCTGGTTCATAGATGTCCAGGCTCCTCTGCTAAGGAAGCTGTTTCTCAGCTGCTCTCCCTTTTTCCTTAGGGGGGGAAGATCCCCGTCAGGTGGACAGCACCAGAGGCCATTGCCTACCGCAAGTTCACGTCGGCCAGTGACGTCTGGAGCTATGGCATCGTCATGTGGGAGGTGATGTCGTTTGGGGAGAGGCCCTACTGGGACATGTCCAACCAAGATGTAAGCACCGGGGGTCATTCACACAGCTCTGGAGGTGGTGGTGGGCTCATTCCCAAAACAAGGCCCTGCCTGAATGGTTATCTGCTCTTTCACGGAGCGTCGGCAGCACTCAGTTTTGGAGATGAAACAGGCTAGGGAACAGGAGGATGCAAGGAGGGAAATTGGGAAGAAAAGCCAGTGGGCTGGTAATTGGACTTCAGCAAGCTGCAGGGCCTTTGAAAATGTTCAGAGGGTTTGAGAGCAGGGAAAGAGCTTTGGTAGTTGGACTGCTGTACTCCGATGCGATCTGCTGAGATAATGAGTGGCAGCTCTCCGCAGAGAGGAACTGCGGTGCGCGGAGCATCAGAGCAGAGATTAACCTCTGAGGGCCCCAGCTCCGTCGGAGCCAGGAGTGTCTCCTCCTGCTCCCTTTGCTGCTGATCAGATGGGCTGGCAGCTGCCTTCCCAGTCTGTGGCAGCACTGCCTGTAGCACCTCTGCCCGCACAAGGAGCTTGGCTTGGAATGAGGAGTGGTAGGGGTGGCTTACCCATTGCTCTGGCTGTGTTTTCCTCCTATATGAGATCTCCAAGTCCCTCATCCTCCTCACATGCTGCTTTCTTCCCCGCTGCCCTGCAGGTCATCAATGCCATTGAGCAGGATTACCGGCTCCCACCACCCATGGACTGTCCTGCTGCCCTGCACCAATTGATGCTGGACTGCTGGCAGAAGGACCGCAACACCCGTCCTCGCTTCACTGAGATAGTCAACACCCTGGATAAAATGATCCGCAACCCGGCAAGCCTCAAAACTGTGGCTACCATCACCGCTGTGTGAGTCTCCCAGCGTGCGGGGGATGCTCTCAGGTCTGCATCCCAAGCCATGGTGACAGGCTCCCTGCACGGCTTGTGCTGCTGCAGGGAAGGATAGGAATTCATCAATCGTTTGCCAGGCGTGGGGGGTTTCTGTCTTTGCTCTGCCTGACAGGCAGACAAAGAACACATAGTTTTCAGTCAAGCCACAGCAATAATTCTTTGCTATTGATTCTTTATGGTGTGTGACCATATGGGTGCAGTGTCTGTTCTGCCAGTGGCTCTGTCCCTGCAGCTCCTGCAGCTGGATTACAACGTGTGAGGTTGCAAAGTGCTGCTCAGCAGAGCAGTATTCCCATGGGACAAGCCTTCCTCATGGCCTTCCTTGTCTCAGGCATGTGGTGGGAGCAGGGCAGTGCTGAGGGAAGTACAAGGGCACAGGCAGATGGATTGGGGAGGGCATCTGTGCACTGGCTGGGCTCTTTCATGGCAGCCCCTTGGCACTGGTCGGGCTTGTCCCCAGCGGTGTGTCCTCTTGCAGGCCTTCTCAGCCCCTCCTTGACCGCTCCATCCCCGACTTCACTGCCTTTACCTCAGTAGATGACTGGCTGAGCGCTGTGAAGATGAGCCAGTACCGAGACAGCTTCCTGACTGCTGGCTTCACCTCCCTGCAGCTTGTTGCCCAGATGACATCTGAGTAAGTTGGGTGCCATGTGAGGGATGCCCAAAAGCTGGATGCTGCCCAGGGCAGGTTGGGGTTGCAGGGTGGTGGGAAGGTCAGTTTAAGGCACCTGCAAAGGAAGGGTGTGAGTATCCCTCACAGTGGTCAGCAAAAGTACCCTGAGTCTGGAGGTGGCTGTGTTCACCATCTGGGGGTCAGCGTGTGGGTCTCCCTGCTCTTGGTCCCACTTTGTCCCAGTGATACTCACAGGACTGCACTTGAGCACTGTGGCTGTTCTGCTGCTGAAAGGCATGGACCAGCTGAGTTTACATCCCTCACCACACCTGGAGACAGCACAACAGATATACCAGCCCTCAGCTGCCCACTGATATTTCTCTGTCTATCTGTCTTCCAGAGACCTCTTGAGAATAGGGGTGACTTTGGCTGGGCACCAGAAGAAGATCCTGAACAGCGTCCAGTCCATGCGAGTACAGATGAGTCAGTCTCCGACCTCGATGGCATGACGTCCCTTGTTCGATGGGGAAGGGGATGGGGAGGGCACGTAGCGGAGGGGCAGAGGTGGGAGGGAAGGAACTGAGAGGCCGCATGGGGCAGCGTTTGGAGAGGTGCTGCCGCTGCCTGGGGGACTGTGACCGCAGATGAAGGATGTTCCTGGGACTCATCTCTAACTGGTGACTTCCGTTCCTCACCAACAAAAGCACACTTACCAATGTCATGGGGAACAACTTATAAATACATATAAATATGTACAAATCATATATTTAAAAAACAAAACAAACACAGAAAAACAATGAAGACAAACCAATGTGCGTTGGGGAAGCAAACCCAAACCCTAGAGACCAGACTCCAATCCCACCACCAGTGAGCAGTGGTCAAAACTGAGAAGGGGGAAGGGAGAGGCATGAGATGGAGCATCCCATCCGGAGAAACCACCTTCCTTTTCTTCTTTTGACCTCCCTCCCTGCCCTGTCCTTCCCTGCTCACCCCACTCCCTTCTCTGCTCATGGACTGGGCAGAAGTGTCCTGAAGACTTCTCCACAGCTCCCTGCCATCCCACCCAGGTGCCGCTCCAGCAACTACCAAAGGACTTCGCTGACCACTGCATGGAGGATCCGACTCAATCCAGTTAATGTCTTCATATTGAAGAAGTGATGTACCTTCAATAGAAAACCTTGGGGTTTTTGTTTTGTTGTGTTTTTTTTTAATTTTTCTCTTTTGCTTGCATTTTTTTTTTCCAAAAAGGAAAAAAAAAAAAAAAGGATTAAAAAAGATACCAATCCATCCTGGAAAACAGAAAGAGGTGTTCCCGTGTGTGTGTGCGCTCGTGCGCGTGTGTACGTCGTTACCCTACCGTAGACTCACTGCTTGTCCGTAACCGAAGATCACCGCTGACCCTGCGGCCAGCAGCCAGCTGGTCCCCAGCCCAGGGGGGAACAGGGGTTGTGCCCACAGCTCCCAGGAGTTGGGAGGGAGCAGGGAAGTGCCCAACAGCGAAGCATCCTGCAAGCAAGGAGGATGCCGAGGGCCAGCCGGTGCGATGGGGATGGGATGGGACCGGAGGAGCCGCTGCGTGGTTGTGACTGGGTTGGTGACTGCTGGAGAAGGAGGAGAGGTGCTCTGGGAAACAGACTGCTAAGGCCTCCCGAGCCTCGGCGATGCGCAGAAGATGGCTATGGAGGACTTTTTTCCCCATCTTGCGGACCTAAGGATTTTGACATTGATTTACAGACTTAGGTTTCATGGCTTCAGAGGTAGGTCCATTAGTCTTGTGTGTGTCTCTGTCCAGCCATCCGTCCTCTCTCTGTGTTTTACTACTTGCCTCCTTAAAGCCTCTTCCAGTGAATGTTTCCCCGTGTTTAATTTGATTTTCTTTTCGTTCCACCGTCGGTCTCCTTTGCAAATTGATCTAGTTAAAATTACTAGACGCGTGTCAGTGTTTACACAGAATATTGTAAGACTGGGCAATCTAACTTCCCTCTGTGGATCGCGCCGAGAGTTTATAAAATGAATGAACTCTTAATAAGGCTTTTACTTAGATGGTTGTGTGCAGGCTGTAATGATCCATCACCGTGGTCTTGCAGGCACTGCACTGGCAGCAAGAGGCACCCACATGGCAGGGAGAGCAGCGGCGCAGGCAGGCTGCCCACTGTGCCTCAAGGGCTGCTGGTCCCTGCTCCTATTCGGTGGCCCGTACATGTATGAGAAACTCTTTGTCCTGCTCGAGCATCCACCCACACTGTGGGGATGCCCCACATCTGCTTGCGCTGTGTTGCATCTATGTTGTGTTGGATGTACTGTATCCTCCTGGGCCATGGAGATGCCCCACATCCAGCTGTGCCATAGGGATACCTTGTGTCTGTGCTGTGGGGGTACCCATCCATGGGGATGCCCTGTCCATCAGTGCCTGGAGGATGTCTCATGTCCACCTGTGCTGTGGGTTTTCGCCCTTGTCCGTCCTTGCTGTGGAGATGCCTCACATCCAATCACACCATGGGGTTGCTCCTTGTCCATCTAAACCATTGGATTGCCCAAAGTCCATTTATGCCATGGAGATGCCTCACCAGATTTGCTTGCTGCCACTGAGTGCAAGAGACAAGCTCTTCCTCTGCTGTCGCCAATGCCTGTCCATGTGTCCTGGGTGTGAGCATTGTCCCCTGTGCTGGGGCCATCAGGCTGCTCTCTGGCTAGGGGACCCCCTTGTGTCTTATGGGGAGTATGTACTTGGTTCAGGAGGATGGTGGCTGACACCACTAGCAGATGAAGGACCCTGGTGATGGGGTGCTTTTTACACCTGCAATTTTAGTTCTTCAATTGCCTGAAGAAGATGACCCACTGCTCTGCTGAAGAACAGGAGCTAACAAGATGCAGGAATGAGTTGTTTCAAATCACTGAACTCCCCCCAGAGAAGGAGACAGAGAAAAACACCCCTTGTTTACAACAGCAGGGACTGCTCCTCGTCCTGTCTGATAGACGATCGCTAATACCTCTTGGGATACTCGCGGCCCAAATCTGTATTCCAGGATGTTGTCACACGGAATACAACATGCAGATGGAGCGGGTGCCGTGCATGCTAATACGCCGCCTCGACACATTGATATTCGCTGGCAGTGAAGGATCCTTTGTGGGGTTTTTTATGATTTCTCTTTTATTAGAAGGAAGCTAAAGGCATTTAAAGAAGCGAATGACAGCGACACAGACTAAATATCAAAACCCCACCTTTATGACTCCCCTGCTGTATGTCGCTCGGCCGAGCAAGCACCTGTGAGGCAGCTGGTCCAGCAGCCCCGCTCTGCATCCTCCTGGATGGAGGGACAGTGTGATGGCACCACAGCCCTTTCTTAGCATAAAACCTGTAACATGAAGCATTGAGTCCTGCACATCCAACCCAGCAGGCAGGGTACCCACAAGTGGATAAACTGGCTGCCCAAGTGCTCAGATGCTTTCAGAGATACTGAGTCCTGCTTTACATTTTGGTTTGATTTCCCAGCATGGATGATGCTCATGACCTTCCCTGGCCCTTGGCTAACCCGAGCTGCCAAACACCCATAGACAAAATACCACCACTGCCTTGGCAAGTTTCTGGCTTGCAAGGAACTTGTGCTGTGGGTGCCAGCATGGAAAGGAAGCACATCTGGGCCCCAGGACTGCCACTGATGGAGGAGAGAGAGGCTTTTGTCTAACAGTGGCACCATGTTTGCATAGCACAGGTTTGCAGCCTTCCCCATGCTTCACAAAGCCTTTCTGTCCAGGAATGATAGCATTATCTCTGCCTAGTCATGACAGCATGGTTGTGTGTCTTTGGACTGGCTCTTCTTTTCCTTCATCAGATGCCAAGGAGGAAGCTCTCACCAGGGTAGGAGGTGCAGGGCCCCATCAAAGAGGTGCTGCCTAAGTCAAGGCTTGCTGCCAACATTCTGTCCTCTGTGTCAAAAGGAGACTCCTACGTGCTTGGCTGGTCATTGGTTGGTCGAGGTCATTTAAGAAGTCTCCTTCATTAACGATGTCATGGAGAAGCAGTTGGGATGCTCTCACTTTGCCTTGTGCAGAGATGGGGCAGGAGCCACAGGCAGTGGTGGCACCTGGGGCTATGTTTTTGTGCACTGAGGAGTGATGCAGTTTTGGATCCATTGGATGCTTTGCCAATGTGGAGCAGTTCTGCCAAATGTGAGGAAAGAACCCCACATTGAGCAGAAAGAAAAAAAGAAAAAAAGTGGGGAAAAAAAAAAAAAAAAGAAAAATGAAACCACTAACTGGTCTAAAAATGAAAGCTCCCGTTTCCCATTGTCTTCTGATCCATTGGAATTCCTTTCTTAGATCCCAAAGGGTAAGGGATGGCTCAAAAATTATCCCCCCCTCCAGTTTGGGTTTGCACAGAAATGAAAGTTAGAAAAAGGTTTTTCTGGTCAAAATGAACCAACCCCAAAGACCTTTCCTCTAGGCTGGGTTTTATCCATCACACAGGCTCCTGGTAGGTTCATCTGCCATGTGCTAGTGCTGAGAGGTGCCCTTCGCTGGTGGACTCTGCTGGGGTGGGTTGTAGCTTCCTGTAGCTGAAGCTCATTCATGGCACCTTGCTCCTCTGGCTGCTCCTGCCTCTGTCCTTAGGAGCAGCACGCGGATACCGTTGCTCCCCTGGGTTGCCTTCGAATGAGCCCACCTCATGCTTGCCGTGCTCCTGTTCTTTCACAGGAATGGTTGGCAGTTGTCAGCTCCTTCTCTACATTCCTATGGCAACTGCAAAAACCTCAGCCCTTTTGTGTCTTTTGTGTGTGTGTCTGTGTTGGCTTTGTCTTTTTTTTCATGTCGTATTACATAAAAAAAGGGGAATTTTGCTACAAAACCCCTTTTCAGACCTTGCTCCCAGCTCTTGGTGTGCGAGTGAGTGGGCAAGGTGATCACATCTGGACTGGGTGTTGCCAACTGGCTTCACATTGCCCTCTCCCTTCTGCATCCTCCGGTGCCAGCCCCCCTGTGTAGCTCCCCACATCCCCCCCCAGAAACCCCCATTGACAATTCAGCAGCATCTTTTCCCCCAGGGGTTTGCTGTGTCTTTTGTACAACCCCATCCCTGGTGGGCTGCACTGTGTGCGATGGAGGAGGCAGCAGCAGCTTTCTCAATAGCAGTAATTAAAATGAGATGTCGTGCCGCTGCAAGCGAAGGTGAACTCAGCCACTTGCACATCCAAGGCGAGAGGGAGCTTTTGAATGTGGAAGAGGAGCGTGTATTAATAGCATTATTATGTGCCTCTTTCTAGAAAAAAAGAAAAAAAAGGAATGTATTTTATGCCATTTAATGACCTTCAAATTAACAGTTCTTTGAAAGCACTTATGTATATTTAATTTTAAATGTTGCTGCAAGTCAGAGCGGGCCTTGTGATGAAAACAGCAGGCAGCCGGTTTTTAAATAACAGCGAGTTCAGACCATTATTTCTGAGCCTGTCAGCTTTTGGTGCTTGTAATGCTCCTTTCCCTAGAGAAAATGGGACTGTCTCTCCCCCTGTTCCTCTTCCCTTCTCCTCCGCCTCTGCTCCAGGAGCTCCCTCAAACCAGCCTGAGCCCTGCAGGTTCTCTTCTTCTGCTTTCTTCTCCTCTGCAGGGCAATGGCATCTTCTTGGTGAGCCAGTGGGGAGGATGCTGATTTGGAGCGAGGGAAGGGTTGTATTGGGGTTGATTTGCAGAGGTCTTGTCAATAAAGCTGGCTGCATCCCTGCCTGCTGGTTGAGGACATCTCTGTGGGAATCAGGGGAGCATCACAGCTGGCCTGTGGCTTAGCATAAATCATTGGGCATCACCTGTAGAGGGGTTTTTTGCATTGCCACCAACACCTGTGTTGTATGATGGGGACAGGCACGTTTGCATTTGTTGAGGTCTGAATTAATGTTTTTGCCTCTGATCCATAAAAGCTGCCGATATATTTGAACCACTCTATGTTCACTTGGAAATCATTACTCTTAAACATCGAATTTGACTTTAAAGAAAAAGGGATCAATCGGTTTCTAAGATGAGGAATGGATTTATAGACCCTGCGGCAGATTTTCAAGCTCCCAGAAACGTTCCGCAGCTCCAAGGCCAACCATCCTCTTCCAACTACAGATGGAAAGGGAGGTGGTTGAGGCCAGGTTTCACATCCAGCTTGTGCATTCGTCCAGGTGCTGTGTGTCTCCTGCTTCCTTAATGTCCTCACTGTGCAAGGAGCTGCAGGGGATTATTTAACCACCATGTCATCATCTGCATTGGTGCCTCTTCTGTGAAAGATCCTGCCAGAGTGGATGCTGATCTAATTATGACTTGGGAGCCTTCCAGATTATCTTCAAAGAGCCTGAAGAAGACCTTTTCCAGCAGTTCCCAGTGAATCTCCTCTCAGTATCAGGAGAGCCAGGAAGTTCCTAAGTGATGATGGAAAACAGACAAAGTCCATGCCCATGGGACTCCCATGGCGAGTTATTTCACCCTGTCAGTGATTACCCCGTTGCTCCTGTTTCAGCTTATATTTTTCATAGAATTGGTTTGTGTCGGGTGAGTCCTTTAAAGATCATCTTGTCCAGCTGTCCTGCCATGGGGGAATGGCTTTGCCTGTCCCAGCTGAGCTCAACCTTCTCCAAACCCTGTCTCTGGGAGATATGAGAGCTGCCATTGTGGTGCGTTCTCCCAGTTTTGATGAGCTTGGATTGTGGTTCTGCATCTGTGTCTTGGAGGATGTCTGCTGGCTTGTGTCCATCTGTCACTGGACCATGATAGACTGTATTGTCATCCCAGGGTTTGGCTTGGAAAGAGGAGCAGATGCGGCTGCTCTGATCAGGAGAGGAAATGTGAGATGGGAACCAGGCAAATACCTTTGGGTACTGTAAGTATCCATGGCATTAAATTTGGTCTCCTGGTTCATAGAATCCTAGATTAGTTTGAATTAGAAGGGACCTTAAAGCTTTGAAAAGAAGTTCATGTCAGAAAAGCCAATCAGTGCTAGGGAAGGAAATGCATCTTCCTATGGTGACTATGGTACCATTCAGCTGGGCATTTCTGGGTTGTCAGAGCTGCTGGCACTCTGGGGACAGTGTCCCGGTGTGTCCCATCTGCTTTGGCTGTCCTACATGCCGCAGCATTGTGAGCATCCCTCCAGCCCGAGGTTAGCTGCCTGCTCCCTCCCCATCTCTGTGTGAGCATCTCTATTGCTTCTGCTCTCCTTCCTCTGGCCATTGGCATTTAAAATGCCGTGAAGCCCCTGGCTGTCTATTCCCTGCTGCGTGCCTCTGTTGTGCCTGTTTTAGGGGATCGGCAGGTCACAGCAGACCCTAGACAGCAAGTGGAGGAGAAACCAGCTGCATTGTGAGGTGAGGCGACCGTGGACGGTGGCCGTGCTGGTGGCAGAGGCGGGATGGCATTGAGGTCTCCTGGCCCATCTCTGGAGGGAAGTGCTGGAGGAGGTTAATCTGAACAAACCAGCTGCGTGAATTTTAAGTGGATTAGCTGAACTCCGCTCCTTCCCAAAACAGACGTGCCCTTTCAGGGCGGATGTGCAAGTGGATTAGGCAAAACCCTACTTAAGGCTGTGTTAATTCTAGGTAAGTGTAGGGAGATTAATGCCTATCCACTTAAAAAGTTAATTGGAGTGAACTTTTCTCTGTGTCCCCAAGTAAACAAGCTTTCCCCATCCACCAGCCCGTGCTGTGGCTTTCCCTTCTCTGCTCCCCTATCCCCACACCTTGCCCAGGAGCTGACATCATGGTGGGGGTGAACCTGCTCCTCTCTCAGTGATTATCCTCAGGGGTCTTATTAGGCAATTGAACCCTTGCAAGAAGGTAGGGGAGGGAGAGCAGGGAAATTATGGTCATCATCAGTGCAATTATCAATGCTAATTAGGACTGAGCGGGACTGATGGCAGGAGGTGCAGACCATGCCAAGTGTTGCCTTAAGAAGCAAAGTGAGCCTGGTGTCGGGAATGTGGCCTGGAGCCTTGGGGATGCTTTCATGGGCAGGTGGCTGTGGAACGTGTGCAGGCCAGCTGGTTCGTTGTTCTCCCATCGTGCTATAGGGTGAACTCTTGATTCCCCACCATGGTGATGTGGGGAGGTGTCCACAGCGAGATGCTGCTGGCTCTGGTCTGTTGGCTGGGGTTAGTGCCGGGGTGGCAATGCCATACCTCAACCCCAGTGATGCCCAAATGGGGACAGAGCTTCAGGAGGCTCCTGCTCAAAGGGCAGGAGCTGGGCCAGAGCCTGAGAAGGGCTCTCAGAAGTGGTTTGTGATACAGTGATGGCTTTGGGGGCAGCTCCACGCATGTTTCCATCCCTTACCTGCTCCAAAGCTGCTCCCCTTTTCCACAGCGGCACTCGGGAATAGCAGCTGGGTTTGCAGTGCCATCCATCTTTTGACTGTTTGGGGTATTTGCAATTCTGCATGGGCTGTCCTATTACCATGAGCACAGAAAAGAGAGAGCACCCGAGGGCTGGCATGCTGCCTGCATCCCAACCACGATGCTGGCCCTCCTACAGCTACACTGATGCTGATAACACCTTCCCTTATGGGATGCCTTCTCATCTCACAAACGTGGCCTTTTTATTGCTGTTTGTGTCATGCCAACAGTTACAGGCTGAGATCAAAGCCCTCTGTGCTGCGCTGCTTGCAGGGGCTCCCACGCCGAAGCATGGGAAGAAGGATGTGCAACAGGCGGTGATTCAGTAGTTGCGTACCTGGGGGCTGATCAAATGTGCTGCCCCCTCCCCGTCATCTCCTGGCTGCTCGTGACCTTACCTTTGGGTCCTTTGGGATCATTGCAGATCATCCATAGCTGTCCCTGGATGAAGGGAGGGGCTTCCGCGGGGGGGGGGGGGGGGGGGGGCCCCCCCCCCCCCCCCCCCACGGAGAGGCACAGGCTCCTCAGGGGAATATAAACCCCAAACCTTTCCCCAGCTCCGCTGCTGCCAGGCAGGTTGGGTGGCTGTGGCTAAATGAGCTGGGAAAGGCCACAGGGAGAAGGCGGTGCTGGAGCCATTGCTCGGCTTCAGCTTTAATGTGGCCAAATCCATGGCTGATACCAATCACTGTCACCCCACTGACTTGGGTGCAACCACCTTGATTTGCAGCCCTGGGTCCCTGTGGACCCATCTGGCTCAGCAGTGTGTTCAGCAGCATCTGCTGCACCCTGCGTCTGCTGCCTTCTGTAAAACATCAGTTGTATTTCTGTTGTCACTGGTTTTCCAGCCATTTAGCTGTTCTGCTCCCGTTAATGCTAATGGGAGCCATGAGACTGAATCTCCAAGCACCGCACTGAAAATGGACCCCGGTGCATAAGGAATATGCAATGGTATCTTTTCCCCCAGCCAAAGCTCTTTTTTTTCCCTAAGATCATCTCAATTTCTCTCATGCTTTCTCCCATGCCCCTTTTCCTGCCAAACACTAAATTACTAAATAAAAGTTTCATTACTACCCAGGTTTGCTAAAAAAATTATTTTCATTCAGGAGAATGATGAATTTTAAGAGCACTGAAATGTCAGACACAGCTGGAGTTGGTTTTTGAAAGCATTGGTATGTTCAGAGAGGCACAGAGGCACCCGGCAATAATTAGCCATTGAGCCCCAGTTGTCAGTGGTCCAGCAAAGGGACACAGCGGTCAACGGCTTTGTTATTTAATGTGGTGCCTTTATGTTTCCAAGCTGCAGCTGTATATTAAAAGCATCTTTGCCTCTCCAAAACAGCTAAATAATGGGATTTTGCTGCTGCAGAGCACTTGTTGGTTGCAGGGTGAGACGGAGGTGCTCCTGGTGCTGCTCTTCTAGTTTGGAGACCTTCTGGCTTCCCCCTGGCAGCAGAGAAAATGAGTGGGTTTTGTTACATTGGAAAGAGTGATTTCATGGTGCCTGATGGTTTGCTTCTGCTTTAGACCTGAGGGTGCTCATATTGCAGTGGGAGGGGGGAGAAAGAAAAGCATCATCACTGCTGGGGTACACAGTAACCCTCCCGCCCCCAAAATCAAGGCTCAGTCTCTGCTCGCTGAAGCATCTCATCTTCACAAAGAAATGTGTCTCTCCCATTCCTTTTTGTTCCCCCGAGGAAAAAATTGAGAGCTTTCAGTGAAATCATCACTTTTCTGACAGCATATTAATTAAACACTGCTTTTTGTGGGTTTTTTTTTTTTCCTTTCTTTCTTTGAGAGGCTGGATCTGCTGTAAGAAGTCTTTGGGTTCTGCTGGGTGCAGTTGCCATCGGCTGCAGGACAAAGGGGCTCAGCGTTCCAGCCATGAAGGAGCAGCACATGGTTTTGTGGAGGTGCCGCTGCATCTCCCAGCATGGGACATGCTTGTTCTCATCCTCTCCTCATTTCCCTCCTTGCAGGGGCATCGAGTCCAGCACCACAGCGGCACTGGAGAGGGGATTGACACTGGTCCCTGGGGACCGCTGCCCTCTGCCACCCATGAGATGATGATGGTGATGCCCCTCGAGCCGCAGCGTGCCCGGTGCCAGCCAGCCCTACCCTGTCCTGTACATAACCAGTGAGATGTCTGTAAAAGATTTCAACCCTTGTAATTTTTTTTGCCCTCCCTCCCCCTTCCCCCTTCCCCAATTTGTTGATTGTGTTGAAATTGTCGGAGTTTGTAACAGTAACTTTCAGAGAATATTGTACTAAAGAGAAAATTGCACTCAATAAAAATGATGAAACAAGCCTGATCCCTCTCCTTCCCTTTCCCAGGGGCAGCCTTTCTGCTGCCAGTTTCTCTCCAGCTCGGAGCTGGGTGAATATTTGCCATGAATATTCATTTGGGGAACTGGCAGCGCTCCATTGCTCCTTGACTTACCTCAGATTTTGATGTCTATCAGACTTGGCTCTCCAGTTTGTAAATGAAGTGACTCGATTCTCAGCGATCCCTATCGGAGGCTGCTTGCTGCAAAAAGCCGGGAGAAGGAATTTTCTTGGCACGGGTTTCTCTGCAGAGTGCGTTTCGAAGTCCTGATGTGGAATCGCTCGGGGAAGCCACGCTGGAAGTGCTGACTGAGATGAAAGCACCGTCTGTGCTGGGGGAGCACAGTGGCTCCTCGCCTCCCCAGCCTTGGTGGAGCCTGTCGATTAAAAGGCCGATGCTCAGCTTGAACGTGCTTGTCTTAAGGATTACTGTAAATGATTGCAGGAAAATGGATTCTTCCCTTTGCATTGGCTGTGCTCAGGCATTTTATCCAGCTGGGACCATTCAGCTCATCCAGGTGTTGCTGCCTGAGATTAGCTGACCCTGCTGGCCTTGGGTGACCACAGGGAGTGTCGTCCAGCTGGCAATGAGGGCTGGAATGGGAAGGTTTAGATTTTTATATATATATATAAATGGATAGCTTTAGAAATACATCACCACCACCCAGGTATTTGGGGTTCAGAAAGAGGAGCTGCTACAGGGAGAGCTTTCGAGTTATGGGATTCCCATGCCTTGTGGTTTTGGGGTGATCTTATGGGGAGGGAGGTGTCTGCTGTGGGTGGTGCTGGCCCATCCCTGAGGTCTCTGCTGCCCTGTAATTCTCCGTGGTGGTGTTGCTGATATGGGACTTTCTCACAGCTGCTATCCAGAGATCTTTCCGAGTCCTTGCTGCCCTGGGCTCACAGTGAGTTTTGCCTCACGCTTCGTGCACAGGGGGAGAATGGCAAGCTTGGAGTGAATGGGTTTTTGAGGTGTTTTGGTGGAGGGTTTCCTATCCAAACCCATCCTGACAAATGAAACCAGAACTCCTCTGCCATAAAATCCAGCCTCCTGGCAGGTCTTTGGACATATAAGATGCAAATGGGCAGCAGCTGATAGAGGGCAGAGCTGAAGCTGTTTGTGTGTCCTTAATTGAGTAGATACTTGATTTAATGAGCTACCAGTGTTCATGTTTCTCGAGTCCTCTGGGATTTGGGGCACAGAGAGGGTATATCCCTTACACAGGTTGCCCCAAGGTTTTCCTTTAAGTAACCGAAGACATTTACAGACAGTGCTTAACGTTACCAAAGTAGCTTGTCTGGGAACAGCCTTTTAATAGGGTCTGGAGGAGCCCCGCTGGCAGTTTGATGGCTTAATGGGGCTCTGAAGGATGGCTGGGAGCTGCGTGGGGTCACTAACAGAGCCCAAAGCATGGGGACAGTCCTTGATGCAGCCTCACCATGCTGATACGGGTTTATACAGCTGCAGGCTCTGTCCCTTGTAGGGCTTTTCCCCACAGGATGCAGTCACCTGCATCCCAGCTGGAACAAGACATCATTTGCCAAGGCCACAGAGTGTCCAGGGAACTTTTCCTGAGCTTTGAATACAGATAGAGGCGCCTGTCACAGCCAGAGCAGGGGCTAACTCTCCAAATGAAAAACCTTTCCTTCATGGCTCTCAGGTTTGAGGAATGGAAGCAGCGTGTTGGCTCCAATTACTCTGCAGCCGCCCTCTGAAGTTTCAATATACCCGATACTCCAGCACACCAGCTCGATGCCAGCCTAACCCAATCGCCAATAGAGTAGCTCCTGGTTTACCCCACCACATCCAGAAAATGGAGCTGGGGCTGCTCTCAACACAGGATGGGGATGAGGAGTGCTGGCTCCCTGTGGGGTGCTCACCCATGGGGTCTGGTGGGAAACAATGGCTCTTACTCCATTACTATGGGGCAAATGAGGCATTGGGCAGAGCTATGTCCTGAGGACAGCCCTGGCCATGGGAAAGCGAGGTGGTTGGGAAGCTACCGGCTGCACAAAGAGATGTGGCAGAGCAGGAGGAGGAGGTCTGAGACACACATCCCCTCTCCTCTCCCACTTCCCTCCTTCCCTCCCATGCTTGGCAATGAAAGACAAATAAAAGACAAGCCCAAGAGGACTATAGGCTAAATTGTAATTGGAGCAATATGGTCCGATTATAAAGTTATGTGCCAACCCGCATTAAATGGCAGCATCTGCTGGAATTATTGGAGATGCCTCATCGCCTATTAAAAGTGCTGTTTTTTTTCCTGGAGGACAAGCCTGGCAGGCTGCAGCGGTGCTGGAGAGCCTGTGCCGAAGCCAGGAGGGCTTGGATGGAGCAGGGCTGGGTTGAAATCTCCTCCAGGCCCTGTGGCAGAGGTTTTGGGGGATGCTCTCAAGAAAGCCACCTCCTGTCCCCAGCCAAGTGCTTGTTTCTGTTTATCAGGTCACGCTGCATACACCTCCTAGGCAAGATGCACATGCATGCACCAACCTGTGTGTGCGTGCACAGCTTGCATCCTCCCTGCTCCCCAGTGTGCTCAGAACAGGGCAGGATTTACTCCACTCAATTGCAGTTAACTTCTTGATTTAACCTGCATGGCCACCCCCTCTCTGTCCCCAAAGCCACCACCTGCACCAGGTATGAAACCCTCCAGCCTGGTTGGGCAACCTCTTGATGCTACTGCTTCTGCTTGTGCTCTGGAGTGCTCATCTACCTGGACTTGTGCAAAGCGTTTGACATTGTCCTGCATGACACCCTTGTCTCTAAACTGCAAAGGCATGGATCTGACAGGTGGATCACTCAGTGCGTAAGGAACTGGCTTGATAGTTGCACTCAGAGAGTTGTGGTCAATGGCTCAATGTCCAAGTGGGGACCAGTGATGAGTGGTGTTCCTCAGGGGTCAGTATTGGCACTGGCTAACATCTTTGTTGGCAACATGGACAGAGGGATTGATGCACCCTGCGTGGCACAGGCTGATGTCCACTCTCATTGAAGGAACACAGAAAGTCCAAACCCTGAAACGCCCATGCTGCCTGTCTCAAGACGCCCCTCACATCCCTGTGCTATGAGGTGGTCATTCCCACCCCCACTAAGAGGATGTTTTGCCCTCCCTGGACCGTTGCTACTCTCGGCACATGGTACTGGAGCTGCTTCCACGCCTTTTATCTGCCGGTGCCACACGCAGCCATGCATTATTTACTGTGTGCCTTCCCAGCTCAGCACTGCACGCCAAATTATTCATTTCCCTCACGGGCTTTTTCCATGGCTCTAATCAGAGTTTCTTAGTTCTTTATAAATACTAATGAATTTATTTCCCAATGCCCTTGTGAGGGAGATGAGGTACTACATCTTCTTTACACACAGCGAGTTCCAGCACGGATCAGGGGACTTCAAAGCCATGTAGGCGCCCCAGGAGGCTGTAAGTGCTGGTTTGACACTGGCAAGTTGGCTTCCCAGCTCCAGGTATCCCAGCAGGAGGGCAGATGATGCCCACCCTGGTGCTGGCCCCCATATGGGTAATCCCCACTCAGCCTTTATCCGAGCAGCAGCTTCCTCTTGAAGGACCCATCTTCCCTCCTGTATTTAGCATTTATTTGACCACATGGCTCTGCAAACATACGGGTGCAATGTTGCGTGTGGTGACTCCACCATGGGACTGCTGCACTGTGTGCACTCAGGGAAGCCTGTCAGCTTTAATGCTGCAGAAGAGGTTGCAGCTTTCCATGCCCACCAGGTCTACGTCTCCTTGAATAAGCTTTCCTCCCCTCTTCTCTGCTTTCTAAATTGCACCAGGGGCCACAGAGCTTACTTGCTGGTCCCTTGGACCTTCTTCATGGGCACTGTGCCCTCCATCATTCCTGGTGCCCTGGGATCCTTGCTCTCCCCAGTTGTTCCTCACTCTTTAGGTGGCCTCACACTGCGCAGAATCAGCATCTTTTTGCCATGCTCACATCTCATTTTCTGCTTTGTGCGTGTCCCTCTGCTCGGCTGTCTGCTGGACCCCTTTCTTTCAGTTTTTCCCTCCTCCCAGCTGACTTGACCAGGGAATATGGAGAGAAGCAGCATGTACTGGGGCAGCAGGTGTCAGGTCAGGACTAGTTTTAGCTTGGGGAGGATTCATTAACTGGGGTGTGATACGTGCGATAGCTGGGAACCAGCTTGGGGCTGGGAGTGCTGAACCCTGCTCACAAGGTGCTGAGCTGTGCTAATAAGCCTAATTGACAAACAAGGTGTCTCTGAGACTAAACTAATTAGCTCAGCTGAGCTTCATTGTGGGGCTGTCAGCCTGTGAGTTGCTGGGTAGTGCTGGGAGGGAGCTGTGGCCTCTATGCTGGGGCCAAGCTGGGCCAAGGGTATTAGCAGCCAAGACCTTCTCTGCTGCAAGAGGTGGCCACTCCTGCATCCTCTGAACCAGAGGAAGCCCCCTGAGGAACAGCAAACACCCATTTCCACTTTGTTCTAACCAGGAACATGAATGCACCTCTGCTGCTACACACATGTGGGTGCTACCACAGTGCATGGAGATGAATTCAGCTCCTCTGGAGGAGCCTCCTGCTCATGGTGGGTAACTTACCCTTCTTCCCCATGTGCCTGGGGTACAAACCAGGCCAGGGAGGTGGCAGCTGGGTCCCACACTGGTATTACTGAGCATCTTAGTAAGGTCTATGAGGACAGGACAAGGGGTAATGGTTTTAAACTATAAGAAGGTACATTCAGACTAGATACAGGGAAGGAATT
This sequence comes from Coracopsis vasa, assembly GCA_026283785.1. Lineage (NCBI taxonomy): Eukaryota > Metazoa > Chordata > Aves > Psittaciformes > Psittacidae > Coracopsis > Coracopsis vasa. Next base: position 45,268 of record JANHGB010047947.1, read on the forward strand.
TTTCACTCTGAGGGTGGTGAAACACTGGAACAGGTTGCCCAAAGAGGTTGTATGTTCCCTATCTCTGGCAGTGTTCAAAGCCAGGTTGGATGGAGTTCTGAGCAACCTGGTCCAGATGAAGAAGTCTCTGCTTATTGCAAGGTGAGAGTGCACTGCTTAATCTTTAAGGGTCCCTTCCAACCCAAACCATTCTATGATTCTATATTGAGCCTTTAGTGTGCCAAACAAAACCAGATGCATCCAGCAGTGCATGGAGGAGATCCAGCCGTGTGTGTGCCCGCTAACATGATGGATGAAGAACAAACCTTGTACTGTTCAGGGGAAGACTCTGATCCTCCTCTCCATCATCCCATCTCCCCATAAAATACAAACAAACATCGTAAAATCCCAGACTGGTTTGAGTTGGAAGGAGCCTTAAAGCTCATCCAGTTCCAGCCCCCTGCCACAGGCAGGGACACCTTCCACTAGACCAGGTTGCTCCAAGCCCCATCAAACCTGGCCTTGAACACTGCCAGGGATGGGGCAGCCACAGCTTCTCTGGGCACCCTGTGCCAGGGCCTCAGCACCCT
>JANHGB010047948.1:0-11644 GCA_026283785.1 Coracopsis vasa
GCCCCTGCCCCTCTGCCCTCGGTGTCCCTCACAAGTGACAGCACCAGCTGGGACCGCACCCCCGGCCCTCCCTGTGCCGCCTTGACAGGGATACTTCTCCCGTGAGACACAGGGGAGGAACGGGGGGACTGAAGGGGGTTCCTGCCATGTCTCCGCTTTGGGCTCACAGGCAGCTCTGGCTGCTGCGAGGCTGCGAGCTGAGCTCATGGCCCGAGTGTCCCCATCTCCCTGCTCCCATCTCCTCCATCCACACCCCTGCCGCCTGCCCAGCCTGTGGGAGTGATCTGAGGGTCCCGGACCTGTTCTTATGGCCCCATCCCCACTGTCCTGCTGCCACAGGGCAGGATTCATCCTGCTAAATTTAGCTGCCCAGCGGGTCAGCGGCTATATCGGGGTGAGGCGGATTAGAGTCAGCAGCGAGAAACCTGCAGTCCCTGAGCATCACCCCGGGTGGCTGTGGCCATCAGTGGCTGAGAGGCTGTGGGACAGCTCAGGGCCATCAGACAGAGCTCATCTCCCCTGCCCAGGCCTTTCCTTTCTAGCTACAGCGTGTCCAGCTCATCCTTGCTCCCTCTGGCTCCACCAGCATCCGATCACCTTCGATTTCAGGACAGGGAAGTGGTTTCTCACCTTCTACAGCTCTGGTTACCCAGAACAGGTCGCAGGCAGCCTGCTTTCTGGAGGTGCTGAGCACCCCAAGGCGCTGGCACAGCTAAAGGGACATGGGACCTTCAAGTCTCATTGCTTTTGGTTGCAGTCTCCACATTAACCCATGCAGGAGACTCGCAGCAGTGGTTTTCCCCTCATGCCCTGCCTCAGTTTCCCCAGCTGGGAAACAGCCAACTCTTCCATGTGTTTGGGGAAGTCTCTTGCATCCCTTCAGGAGGATTTGCTGACAGAGGCAATGTGCATCCTCCCCTCCCACCCAAACTCCAGGCGAGTTCTGGTGTTAAAATCCCAGGGGAAGGAGCTAAAATAGGCCAGTGGTGACTGCAAGCGTGAACAGAGGGAATGGTGATGGTAAAGCTGTGCTGCCTGCAGCCCTCTGCCCCACATCCCCTCAGCAGCATCCCAAGGGGATGAGTCGGGAGCATCCCTACAAGTGCCCCAAGGGTTTTGGGGGGTAAGAACTGACCTTGGCTGCATCGCGGATCGGGAGGTGTGAGAGCATCATGTCCAGGTCAGCTCCCACCTCTCCACCTCCCCACGTGTCACCAGGGAGCGAGAGCGTGAGCGAAGGGTGGTGGTGGGAACTCATTCCCTCACTGCCGTTGGGATGATGCGTTGAGGAGCACTTTGGGAAAAGCAGATAATAGCTGTGAAGACAAAGATACCCGAGATTGCTGCTTAATTAATTCAGCTGAAGAAGAATACCAGGCTCTCGTACTGATTCACCCCCTAGCAAAAGACAGCATGTTCCTCAGCCTTCCTTGACATATGGCTGTTGTTTCCAGCCCACCAGCAGCTCCCGCTCCATGGCAGGCAGGCACTGGGAATGCCGCCTGTCCGGAGTGATTTAGACGGAGCAGGCAGCTGGGGATCAGCATGGATGGACAAGGTGGGTAGGGCAGGATTGAGGAGGGAGTGCCCATGACTTTGCTGTGTTCCATTCTGCCCATCCCCTGCCACCACCGGGTTGTCACTGAGAGCAGGATTTGGCTCCTGAGTCAGGATGAGCAAAGCAGGGTCCTGCCTTGTGACTGCTCAGGACAGCTTCACCCGTGAGGGATGGATGGTCCTTGAGCCGTCCCTGCAGAGGTGTCCCTCCTGGTGACCTGCAAGCACAGGGGACAGTCCCCAGCCGGGAGGATGCGGTGTTAGATGAGGGAGCACTGGGTAGGGGTGGGCACAGCCAGGGACTCCCTAAGCCCAAGGGATGGATCCCGGGATCTGCCCATCTGGATCCGCTCCCCTCCTGCTGCCCCGAGAGCCCCATGGGACGGTGGCACCATCCCAGCTGAGCCCGGGCAGGCAGCGCTTGGCGGTGCTGTTGTTCTCCCAGCACTCTGTGGAGGAGCAGGAGCGGCCCCTGTGGCACCCAGCCTGTTCCCGCTCCCCCGGGCTCCCTCCCTGCTCGCCAGCCTGCGCTGCTTGTTCTTGGCTGCCTCAGAGCCTCGGCTGCCTCCTCTGCAAGCACACCCTGTGCAATCCTCGGCCCCTTCGGCTCCTTCAGCGCAGCCATGGCCGAGGGAGAGGATGCGGCTGCCCCCCGGAGCAGCGGCCAGGCCCTTTGCAGGAGTGACCAGGGCATCCTCATGGCAGAACTGCATCCTCCCGAACCCTGCCCCGGGAAAAGGATATTGCTCTTAAACTCTCTGCTGGGTGTCTTTGTGAGTATTCCCCTCTGCTCCCCTTCCTGCTCCTTAAGCAAGGCAAGGACTCGGGGTGCCCAGGAATAAGGGGTGAGGAGCTGCAGGCGATGGTCAGGCTGCTGCTGGGCTCTATGCAGCTGCCCACTTGCTTTGGACACCAAATGCACTCAGGAACACGAGGCTGAGGAGCAGTGGACTTGCAGATCTTCACCTTTACCAGTGTCCTGGCTCCCAATAATCCATATGCAGCTTTCCCAGCCCGGCTGAGAGCACTCCAGTGCAGCTCAGCCAGAATTCCTCCTTGCTTCTCCATGCTAAGCCCATCCACAGCTGCCCCCCTGTAAAGGCAAAGCCCAAGCCTACCATTTGCTCTGCGTGTTGTGTGGCATCACCAGGTGACCCGTCTGATGGTTGAGATGCTCGGACCAGGGCTTCGTAAGTGCTCAGGGCTGGATTCTGCACCACCCAGCACCAGCACACACTGAATGTGCTGTGATTTTGGGGCCATCCAGAGATCTTCTTTGCCATCCCAGCAGGGTTTTTGCCTGTGAAAGGGAGGGAAGATGCTGCACGGCCGCTTTGCTGGGGCATCAATGGGCACCGTTCTTGCTTCTGCAGTTATTTGCTACTCCTCAAATCCCCCTTGTGCTGGGGAGCTGAGAACAGGCAGTTTCCTCTGAGTGCAGCTGCCTGAGGTGCCCAAGGAATAACAAGGTCTCATCCCCAGCATCCTGGCATTTATCAAGTCCTGTATCAGGAAGCAGGGCTGTGCCTGGCAGCCCCAAAAGGCTGTGAGGGAAGCAGATGGGCCCTGGGGCAGCCCCAAAAGGGAGAACTGGGAAGCAGAGGGTGTTTTCCAGAGTGTCTTGTGCAGCTGGGGATTTTTCCCACCCTGCTGAGAGCGATGGGAAGTGACCTCTGGCTCCTGAGCTAAAACAAGAAGTGATGCTATGAGAGATACTAACCCAAAGATGATGTCCCTCAGTAACCTGCCCAGAGGTGTCCACGGCCCCGGGCTTGGCCAGGCTGCAAAACCCACCCCGGCTGCAGTGTCCGTGCGGCTCCAGGACGATCCCTGCTCTTCCTCACCCTTCCCTGTCGAGGCTGAGCACCATGTGGTAGGCACGGCTGGTTCCTGCTCCCGGGGGCTGGAACCTCCTTGGGGAATCTGCTCTTCTCTGTGCTTTGGGTGCAGATGGTGCCATAGCCGCTGCTGATGGGCACGTGTACGGGAAAGGGGCTCAGCACTGGCGTGCACAAAGGTTGCTCATGCAGATGGTGATAGGAGGCTTTTGCCTACAAGATCCTGTCCTCCTGAGCGGACAGACTGAGAAACGCAGGGTGCTTGGTGCAGCCTGGCCCTTGCTCCCAAGCGTTGTCTCACCCAAACCCCTGCCAGGCATGGCTGGGGATACCCTCAGCAGGAAGCTGGGGCCACAGCATCCAGAGCTTGGGCTAAAAGCATCCAAGGATTTTAGTTCCTGGTCTTGAACTGTGCTGTGGCAGCTTCACATCGTGGATCGGTCCATGACAGCCTGCTCCAGCTCTGCCTCCTCCCTGCTCCTTGTATCCAGGGCTGCAAGCACAGGCTCGGAGGGCTAAAGGTGATCCAAGGAAATGCCTTCCCGGCCCCGAGCAGCCCCAGCGAGGCTGCTGCTGTGCTGGTTTCCTCCTGTCACATCACTGAGGTTATCTGAGCAGCGCAGGCAGCCCCTGCTCCGGAGCTGTCAGAGCCCAGGAAGGGGTGCATTCCCACAGGGAAGCTTTGCCGGCGTTGCAAGGGTGTTTGGTGGCTGTGGTGAGGTTTAGAGAGGCTCCATTCGCAGGATAAGAAGGGACCAAAGGGATGGTGCTTTTGTGGAGCTGTGGAACCAAACCTTCCCAGTCCATCCCTGCCAGGGCAGGGTGATTTGTGTGGCAGGGCCAGCTCCAGCACAGGCAGCGCTGAGCACCATCGCTCAGAGGTGTAGCATTGCACCCAGGGTCTCTCCAAGGCAGCAGGTTCCCTTCCCAGGGCATGGATGGATGTAGGGGCAGCCTGAGAGGTGATGGGAAGCAGGAGGCTGAGCGGTGCTGGGCTCGGCTCAGCGGTGGGAGCAGCACAGTCTTCCCCATTAAACATGCATCTAGGTCACGATCAGCTCATCGGTCCGGCCTGCACAGTTCACTGTGTGCCTGGAAATGCTTCCTAAGCTGCTGTTGTCTTGTTGTTTCGTTGGGCTTTTAATGAGAAGCAGCTCAAACCAGAGCCGCAAATGACCCTTCCTCGCGTAGCCCCTGGTCTGTGGCTGCGCTGGTGCTCTGACCTCAGGCTGTTTCAAACAGCCCTAGCATCAGCTCTGTGCACTGAGGGCTTTGTGTGGCACAGTGTAAGTCTGTGGGCTTGAATTCTGCTTCTCTCCATCACTCTTATCCAGGCTTGATCCTGCAGCAGTGGCCACATCACCCTGCTCTGTGCCATCCCATCGGTTTGGGCTCAAATCCGCAGCTCTGGGTCTCCTTTCCCACCCAGGAACTTCGCTTTAGCCCCTCACCAGCTCCACTGGCCCCAGCAATAATGCGGTGCCTGGAGGGTGACTCAAAACTGCCACCAGCTCCTGCAGACCCAGAGCTCGCTGCTTGCTTTTCGGCTGTCCCATTTAACATCTCCAGCCCTTGTATCTGCTCAGCCGGCTGGATGCGTTCCCTGTGCATCGCCTGTTCTCCCATCGGCTCGGTGCAACCTTCCCCATTGCTCTTCACGGTGTGAGTGGGCTGGATCAGGGGCCATCCCAGTGCATGGCCAAGACACCACCAGGTCCTGGCACAAGTGGCTTTTAGCTCCCTCAGGCTTCCCAAGTCCCTGCTTGACGTCGGTCCCAGCCGGGGTTGTGCTTTCTGCCTCTCCCGAGCTCCGTGTCCTGGTACGTGACACAGCAGATGACACCAGCCCGTCCCGACCCCCTGCGTCAGGGCACAGGCAGCGTATGGGGCTGGAGGCGTGTGAATATCCCGCCACAGGGACGGGGGGGGTTGCGTTACAGCTCTGAAAGCTCCAGTCGCTGGGAGCTGTAAACAGCTCTGGCACGATTCCCGACTCGGCAATCCCGCCGCAGCCGTCGGCTCGATCCCGGCGCGCTCGGGGACACGGGGCCAGCCCTGACGGGGGCTGCGCCAGGGTTTTCCTCTTCCCCCCTCGCTGCTACCCCCAGACTTTGCTGCCGGAGCTGCCGCTGTGCCCCGGCCATGGCAGCCAGCGCTGCCCGAGCATCGCTGCCCGGCTCCGGGATGCAGCGGGGACACGGCCGAGCTGCCCACACCGAGTAGCCCCGGGGGACCCGAGCGCTGCCGGCAATGGAGGTAGGTGCTGGAGCCGCTTGGGGTGGGGAGGACGGTGATGGGCAGGGAGAGCCGCGGGGGCTTCACCTACCTCCGCTGCTGGCGCTCGGTGAATGAAAGCCCCCGGCAGGGTCCGTGCCGGCGCAGGGGAGGGAGCTCCGCCGCGAGCTGAAACCCTTCACGGTCCTCCCTGTATTATGTAAGGAAAAGCATTCCCCAGCTGGTAAAGAGCAGAGGCAGCTGCTGCCGGCCTGCTGTGTCCATGCAGGGCTGGCAGGGGGGCACACAGGGGACACAGGGCTGCCTGCTCGGGTCCCTGCTGCAGGCTTGAGAGGAGGCTGGGAAGCGTGAATCAGGGCTCCTGCTTCTATTTTCAACCCCTGGGATGGGTAACGTGGTTTGGGGGGGGGGAATGAGAGCTCTGCTCCGGCTGTGAATGCAGGTGGGGACACCCAGAGCCCCTGTCACGTTGGCTTTGATCTGCAGTCATCAACCCATGGGGTGGATACTGTCCCACGCTGTGCCCATAAAGTGCTCTGAGGAAGAGGGGCCAGCTCAGAGCAGCAGCTCCCGGGTCCCCCCAGCATCCCCTGGCAGCTCGGTGGGAATTGTGATCCCCACGCTTGAAGGTGCTCATGGTGCTTGGTGCCGCTTTCATCCCCACATTGTTCTTCAGCTTGGGACCACGGTCACACCTCACAGGGAAAGTCCTTGCTCGGGGTGGAGATGGAGCCGGAGCCACGGCATTAGCTCATCCGCTGTGCTTCCTAGTAGGCTGAAGGGGATGGAAACTGGAATAGTTCGGGGCATGAGGGAGCGTCCCGGGAGTTTTGTGCTGAGCTCTGCAATTATTGTGCAATTTGTTAGCAATGGGTTTCAATCCCTCCCAGCCTGGGGTGTGCAGGGACACCCACAGCCCTGTGCTGGGGCCACAGCCACAACCTGGGCCCCAGGCTCCTCACCTCCCACCAGGCTTTGTTCCACCAAAGAAACCAGCACTGCAGAATCGTGCCCAGCCGTGGCCCTCCACGTCCTGTTTGCTCAGCTTCTCAGCTTGAGCCTTTCGCATGTCTCAGCTTTCCTGGGTTGAATTCTGTTGATAAGAATGAGTTCTCTCCCCGCGTCCTGCATTCCTCCCGCATCCCACATCAGCCCCTGCTCTCCTGCCTGGAAAACAAGCGCTGGGAAACAGCCCTTTCATTTCAATGTGCCGAAGCAGCGGGTTTTGTGCATGTAGGGAAAGTGTGCCTTCTGTTAATCCCCCTGGTAAATCCACTGCACAGTCATCGAGGCTTGCTGGGATTTAGCAGGCAGTGGCTGATAATGCTGCAGGGATCGGTATTGTCTCTTTTGGGGGGTTGCTTTCAAAGCAATAACCTGATGGGGCTTTCCTATGATGTGTCTGAGGGCAAGCAGAACTTTCAGTGGGGCTCAGGGAAAGGTTTCACCCCAGGCCTGTCAGCGTGGGTCAGCAGCATTGGATCCGTGCCATTCCCCTCCCCTCCTACCCTCCCAAATATGCTCCAATGAGTAAACCCCAGAGATCAGCTTTGCAGGGGCAAAGGTTTGGGTGATTCCCAAACCTTTCCCCTCTTTGGAAACAAAGCTTGAGCAACTTCTCCCCTTCAGTGCCCCTGTTGGGCTTGCCCCTTTCAGCAGCTCCGGGGCTGGCTTTTCCTTCTGTCTGGTTTGTCCCTGTACAGAGAACTGCAGATCCGGGCAAAAAAGTCTGTTTCCTGCTTCTAATTCCTGCCCTTTGATAAGGAACCCAAGGGAAACCCTCTGTCTCCATGCTGAGACCCTGGCCTGAAGCACGCGGGCTCCCAGCAGGGCAGCAGCACCAGGGAAGGAGGAGATGCAAGGAAACACCAGTGTGTGTTCCTCCTTTTCCCAGCCCCGTGCAGGACCTGCTGCAGACCGGAGTGTTCATAAGCAGCATCTTGAGAACATGCCTCCCTCCTGCACAAGGCATTTCCTGGTGATAACACACTCCTAAGTAATGATCTCGCAGCATTATCCCTATTAAAGGGTCATTCGGGGAAAGTGTGATGGAAATTAGACATTATTGAGGGCTGCCAACAGTATTTAACTCTCAAGCAGCTCTTAATTAGATGCCAGGAGCCATTTATACAACCACTGAGATTTGCATGGAAACCCCAGGAACTGGGAAGATTTAGTGATTTACCGTTCCAAGAGCACGGCCGGGTCGGAGCGTGGGGGGCAGGACCCGGCTTTCAGTCCAGGCTCTGCCCGTGATTCCAAGTGTGGCCTCAGGCAAGGAGCTCTCCTAAAGCCCCACTTTTTCTGTCTGTAAGATGGGAATGGGTTTGTGCCCGAGCTTTCCTGGCGGCAGCTTCTGTCTGCTGCAGCCTGCTGCTCCCTGGGGACCCGGAGGCACCTGGAGACCAGGCTGTGGCAGTTCCCATTCTGCTGCGTGCAGGAGGCTGAAAGGCAAAGCCTGAAAACGAGACTGAAATCCCTCCTGGTTGCTCGGTTCCTGCGCTCTGCACTGGTTTGGTGGAGATTTGACAATGGACTGCAGGGGGGGTCTCCCCAGAGCGCAGCAGAGGGGGAGAATCCCCTCCATGACCTGCTGGGGATGCAGCCATTGCTGTGCTCAGCTGCTCTCCTGCCCACCTCCTGCCTCCCATTCCCTTCCCACCCTCTCCCCAGGGCGTTACCTCTCTCCTTTGAGCATCCTCCTCCTCTCTGTTTGCCCACAGCTGGACAAGGGGGATGTGACCGCGCTGAGCCTGCCCTCCACCGCCGGGCACGGCGACACCGATGGCACCGTCTGCCTGGACGTCCCCGATGGCACCCCCGACCCGCACAGGACAAAAGCTGCCATCGAGCACCTGCACCAGAAGATCCTCAAGATCACGGAGCAGATCAAGATCGAGCAGGAGGCCCGGGATGACAACGTGGCCGAGTACCTGAAGCTGGCCAACAACGCGGACAAGCAGCAAGCGTCCCGCATCAAGCAGGTCTTCGAGAAGAAGAACCAGAAGTCGGCCCAGACCATCGCGCAGCTCCACAAGAAGCTGGAGCACTACCACAAGAAGCTGAAGGAGATCGAGCAGAACGGCCCCTCCCGGCAGCCCAAGGATGTTTTCCGGGACATGCACCAGGGTCTCAAGGACGTGGGTGCCAACGTTCGCTCCAGCATCAGCGGCTTCAGCGGCGGCGTGGTGGAGGGAGTCAAGGGGGGGCTCTCGGGTCTGTCCCAGGCCACGCACACCGCCGTGGTCTCCAAGCCGCGGGAGTTCGCCAGCCTCATCCGGAACAAGTTCGGCAGCGCGGACAACATCGCGCACCTGAAGGACACGCTGGACGACGGGCACCCCGAGGAGGCCTCGCGCGCGCTCAGCGGCAGCGCCACGCTGGTCTCCAGCCCCAAGTACGGCAGCGATGACGAGTGCTCCAGTGCCACCTCCGGCTCGGCTGGAGGCAGCAACTCCGGGGCAGGACCCGGCGGGCTGGGGAGCCCCAAGTCCAACACCCTGGACAGCCACCACAATAACTTCGACACCATCCTGGAGGAGCTGCGGGAGATCAAAGACAGCCAGTCGCACCTGGAGGACTCCATGGAGGACCTCAAGGCGCAGCTGCAACGGGATTACACCTACATGACGCAGTGCTTGCAGGAGGAGCGGTACAGGTAGGGATGGGGGGGTGCCAGGGGGAAGTGCATCACCCAGGTTGGACAGGGCTTGGAGCAACCTGCTCGAATGGAAGGTGTCCCTGCCCATGGCAGGGGGATGGAACTGGAGGAGCTTTAAGCTCTCTTCCAGCCCAAACCATTCCATGACTCTGGGAGCCACAGGGTTTATGTGGATAAGCCAGGGACATGGGGGAGCTGCCATCCCCACTGCCCTCCTTCCTGCCAGACCCATCCCTTTGGCCACCATAACCAGCTACAACCAGGACTGAGGTGGGTCCAGAGGGGCCGGGGGGGCTCCCCAGTGCCAGGGGAAGGAGGGCAGGGGGTTCTCTATGGGGAGACCTGCTTGCTCCAGTGCCCTCCACACCCTGTGTGCAGGTACGAGCGCCTGGAGGAGCAGCTCAATGACCTCACCGAGCTGCACCAGAACGAAATGACCAACCTGAAGCAGGAGCTGGCCAGCATGGAGGAGAAGGTGGCCTACCAGTCCTACGAGAGGGCACGGGACATCCAGGTAGGGGAGCGTGATGGTTCAGAGCCCTCTGCACCCTCCATCCGTGGCGCGAGGGAGAGACCCTGGGTTAGGATAGAGGGTGGGCGGATGAGGTCCATCTGCTGATGTGCTGTCCCTTGCAGGAGGCGGTGGAGTCCTGCCTGACGCGGGTGACCAAGCTGGAGCTGCAGCAGCAGCAGCAGCAAGTGGTGCAGCTGGAAGGGGTGGAGAACGCCAACGCCCGGGCGCTGCTGGGCAAGTTCATCAACGTCATCCTGGCCCTGATGGCCGTGCTGCTCGTCTTCGTCTCCACCATCGCCAACTTCATCACCCCGCTCATGAAGACCCGCATGCGCATCCTCAGCACCGCCCTGCTCGTCCTCTTCCTCTTCTTCCTCTGGAAGCACTGGGACTCCATCAGCTACTTCCTGGAGCACGTCCTGCTCCCCAGCTGATCCACAGCCGGGCTGCTGCAGCCCCGGGGGGCTTTCTGTTTCCTGCAGAGGAGAGGGCTGGGGGGACCATGGTCCAAAGCCTTCAGGTTGCTTCTTCACACACTCGATTCAGTTGGTTTCCCATCTCTCCATCCTCACTGCAGCCAGTGGTGAGCACTTGGAGCGTGTTGAAGCTGGGATCCGTCGGTCCCCTGGGATGTTTAAGGAGGGTGGGATGGGGAATGAAGAGGAGTTTTGGAAGAATTTGGTTATATTTATGGGGTGCTGGGTTTTTCTAGGGTTTTGGGGGTGTTTTCTAAGTGTAATTGTGCTCTGAAGGTCTGTGGGGAGGTCTTCTGACGAGGTTTTCCGTGGTGGGAAGGGTTGAGCTGGACCAGACCCAGCTCCATGCAAACTTCCTGCAGAAAGAAGCGCAGGTTTGGTCGGGGCTGGAGTTTCCCATTCATCCTTGACAACCAAGCCAGCAGAATCTCAGTCCTGGGATAGAGCAAGAGCGAAAGCAAAGCAGGTGCTGAAGGAGAAAGCGGGTCCAAGGCGAACGCAGCAGAACATGCGCATCCCACAGCCTCTCCCAACCCCAGCACAGAGCAGGGCTGTGACACTGTCCCTGTGTGCCACAGGGGCCTGGGCACACACAGGGGACCCGATGCTGGAGTGGGCTCCAGCACAAGCGAGATCCCCTCCACTGCTTCCCCCTCCGTTATTTATTTCCCCTTCCTTTGGCTGCAGCTGATCCGATCTCTTCAGGGAGCCCTGGACTTGCCTCCCGCCGCTGCTTGGCAGCCCCTGCACCGTGTCCCCCGTGTGTGTGTGTGTGTGTGAGCTCCCATTTAACCCAAGACTGCTCCCATTTGTGAACCGAAGCTAGGGGAGCAGGAGGAGGCGAGCAGCCGCCTTGCCAGCCCCTGCGGCCCCGCGCCAGAGCACAGCATGCTGGCTCGGATGGGTCCGAGATGATTTCATACGTATATATGTAATATATCTATACACACACATATATAAATATATATATAAATATGCAGTCACAGCCTCCTCTGGGACAAATGGTGCCACTCCACTGACTTTAGAACCAGTTTGCCTTAGCTGAGAATTTAGCCCTTAACCTCTTTGGTGGCACTTCACAGCCTGGTGTGCAGGGCACGGGGTGCTCTGAGGTCCCATAGGAGGGGCAGGGACAATACAGACCTTTGTGGAGGCTCCGTGAAGCCGGGTGCAGGTAGCACCCAGGGCACATCCTTTCTGGCCATTACCTCTGTGAGCTGCATTTGTTCCAGGTGGGTTTGCTCAGAGCTGCACTGGGTTTGGGGAACCTGCCCCATCCTCATGTTCCAGCCCAGCTCTCTCAGCCTGGCTCCAGAGCAGAGCTGCTCCAGCCCTCGCAGCATCTCCATGGCCTCCTCTGCAC
>JANHGB010047955.1:0-34235 GCA_026283785.1 Coracopsis vasa
GGCAGAGTTGGCAACGATGCAGGCAGTTGTTGACCAGCCAGTGTGTGTCTGCCTTCACCTGAAAGGTGTGGGAAAGATGAATGTTCTCTCAGATTCATTTATCTCTTCATTTGTCAGTAATTTGCACAAAACTCCTTTACTAAGGACTACCTTGATATCTGTCTAGTGTTTAAAAACACCCACTGACCCTCAGCGCATACCGATTTCCTATAGTGCAGCAAGGTGCTACGTAAACTTTCCAGCACTCTTCCATTTAATTTGATTTTTGACTGTCAGGGCCACATGCTGCTCCTCTTGTGACGCTGGACATCAACACTGTTGACCTGCCACGTAGCTGTGGTATTTTGTTTCTGCAGCTCTCTTCAGTGCTGGCTGCCAAGTGCATTTCCATCAGTGACAGTTGCTTTGTGGACAGAACTTGGTATTATTCCTTCCCAGACTTCATCCCACCATTGACAGCGATGGTTTATTACATTCTGTCTTTCTCTTCCCATTTTATTTAATTCTGTTCTTATATTCTTTGTGTACTTTTACCCAGAGGGCTCTTTCTGTAAGAAAAAATATAGCATTGTCTATGAGTCGGTGTTTTTTCCCTCTCTTATGCCTGGTAAGTTTGTGTGTGTGCCCTCTCATCTTCAAATTTGCCCTTTTTTTTGGGGATTCAGTTTTCCCTTGTGAATGGACATGCCTCTCTATATGATTCTAGGCATGGATGGATTATCACTGATTTCTTTCTGCAATGGTATTATGTTCTTCCAGCTACTCCCCAGGTTAAATTGATTAATTTTACTTTCATTTCTGTGAGATACTGTATTCATCCAGGGGGTGCGACCAAGGTGGGGTGCAGTTTTGTGCTGGCATATGCCAAAGGGTTTTAGATCTTGTAGGACTACAGATCTTCTTGATGATACTGGCTTCACTAATGAGTTGCTCAAGCTCTGCCCCTACTTTGTCTTTGGTTTTCTAGGTACTGCTTGCTGGCACCCACAAATTGCTCAAGTTTTGGAAGCAACTGCATGCTGTGTTCTAGCATTACCCTTTTATCAGTTCAAACATACTGAAGAGTTGAGCAGAGTCAGAGCTTACTCAGCTAGTATTTGATCCTTTTCTAGGGCTGCAGTTGCTGGGGCTTGAGCTCTTGTGCTACTGCTTTGATCTCTTTCATTGAAACACCATTTGATTTTAAAATAGCCTGTAGAGTTGTTTAAATGTTGGGCTGGATACAAGAATGAATCTAACTAATCCCTCTTTATATCAATAAGAAAAAATGTCTGTAGCTAAAGCTCTCACTCTGGAATTCTAATGTGTGAAAGACAGAAGAGAAAGTGCAGGTCAGAAAGATTGGTTTTGTTTGTAACTTCTTAGATAATGTGAAATATGATTACTGCTTTTTCAAAGTGAGGAGTAGTATTAATGCTGAATCTTGAGGGCTTTTACCTTGAGTACTACGCAAAGGTAAGTTGTGCTGACAAGGAAAACAAAACCAGATAGCTTATCCGTTTATTAACACTCCCAAATGTCAGACTGTGGAGAATTACCAAAGGACCTTTCCAGCGTGACTGGGCAATGAAGTGGCAAGGAAATTCAATGAGGATAAATGTGAAATGACGCAAGTCCAGGGGGTTGGTGTGGGGACAGTCTCATTTTCACCATACAAAATGATGGGCTTTGAGCTGACCTTGAGGTTGTATTAGTTCTGTGAAGACATCAGTTCAATAGCACTTAAAGCAAAAGACAAGTTAGGAAATATTAAGAAAGGAGCAGAAAATACAGTCATACAACGCTCGGTCCTTTGTTTGCCAGACACTAGTTGTTGTTCTAGGCTGCCTTTTTCCAGAGTGCGTTGTGTGACCAGAGGAGGCCTGGTGAGAGGCTGCAAGAGGCTGAGCAAATCTTGGAAGAGTTTCCAAGCAAGGAATGTCTGAGTGGGGTGGGGAAAAGAGATGACAGAAGGGAAATAGATGGAGGTCTAAGAAATCTTGAATGGGATGGACTTGATGGAGGGGAATCTTCTGCTTACTGTCTCTTCTGTTATGCCAACTGGGAGGCATCAGAAAAAGTTAATTGAGCATGAATTTCAAAACAAAAGATGGTGATTCCTCATACAACAAATCTCTCATACAATAAATCCTAAACATGTGGAAGTCCTTGGCAGTGTCTCTAGGGTGTTTTCCTGACTTCGGGGAAGATGGGTCAAGTACTTAGAAGAGAAATTGAGTTAGGAGTTACTAAAAATGTAAAAGATCCTCTGAGCTGATAGTAAGTGAAGGCAGAGTGCATGGGACAAGCATCATCTAGATTTGCGTGTTCTTATTTCTTGCTAGATATCCAGTTGATGTCTGTTCCTGTTGTTTTCCCTAGCAAAACTGAACACATTCTTGCAGTGTTGAGAACAATGCTGGCCGCTTGGTCTGGACTGGTGTGGCTGTTCTTATGGTATGCTGAGGGATCTGTTTCAAGTAATTGATTCCAGCAGGTTAATGGTTTGTCCTGTGACTGAATTGAAACATGGAAGCAGTTTCCATCTGGTCAGATACTGGTTCAGAACTGTGGTGCTGTCCAGTTTGAAGGTGAAGCAGCTGATGTGTCAAGACCAAAGGTTGCGACTCTTTGTCTTTTTTTGTTTGTCCCTAGAGCCACTTCTGGGTGCCCTTCTGCGCCGGATGCCAGATTTGGAGGCTCTGCAGATCATGCAGCTCGTGAACTGCCCAGAGTCCTTCACACCAGATATGCGGTGTATCATGGGAGAGTCACCCACTGTTCGGGGCTACTTCGTTCTGGCTGGCATGAACTCAGCTGGTATCTCATATGATGGGGGAGCAGGCAAGTAAGTAGTTTATGGCTATTACCTGTTTAAGTATGGTGTTAGCCAAGAAAAGAGTGCTCAGATGATCCTTCTGCGTAGAATGTTCTTGTCAGTATTGGTCACCTCCCCTGCGACAGGGATGCCTCTTCTGTTTCCAACTTGAGTGAAAGAGAGGAGCCATTGCCATGTTCTGATTATATTCTCCTGTGTGTATTCCAAATCTCTGTTTGACTCTCCTTGGGCATCACATCTCGGTGATCAGCAGCCTGCTGGGGATCGAGTAAGCTTCCTTAGAATTAACTGGTTTTACCTACCAGGAAGAGAGAAAAGCTTAGCAAAGCATATATTTCCTTACCTTCTGTACTCCGTGATCCCCTTTATTATCTGATTGAAGGACTTAGATCATTCAAGTTGACACAGCACTTAATTTCTCTGAAAGCAAAGTGAGTCTGGTGCAGACGAAGCACTGCATATGGGATGCCAGTGCTGCCAGTACTGTTAATTAATGACTGTCCTCTGCCAGTGTGCTAAGAATGGAATAGTTTCCCAGTAAAATCTAGTTCCTGTGTTCATGCAGACAGTTTGACAGGTGAAGAAGTGTGATCCCAACAGCAAAATTACTTGCAGAATGATCATCCCTCCCTCTGACTGCCATTTGGTTTTGGCAACCCAGCATCCCTTCTGCCATACAGTCTTCTGAACAAGCTGCTTATTTTTCATATCAGGTCCTAGTATCTGTGTTTGTCTCCACTAGTTTCTGTCTGTTGTCTAATAATTTAACACACCAGGGAAGCAACTCATGATTTTTTTTCTGTGTCATGTGAAATACAGAGAATCTTTGCAGTGAGGTTCTCTAAGAGTCAGAATAATTCGTGAAGCATTATTTGTTTGTTGCTACAGCCTTGAGACAAGCAGCTAAACTTGCTAATGTAACTTTTAATGATCAGTCTCAAACCGCTTTGTTTTTTTGTTTACTGATTGTGAACATATCCTTCTGCTCTGCTTTGGTCTGAGCTGCATGTGTCCTTTAGCTCTGGAGCATGCCTTCCTCCTTCACTGCTGGAAGTGTAGCTAAACATAACTTGGCTGGCAACTTGTGCTAAAACGTGTGCTGTCACTGGTGGTTTGTGGCTGAGCCTATACCAGGTACTAAAAAATGACAAAGTAGTCGACCTCCTAACTCCAGCCTAAACATACTCGGTACCTCCTTTTGTAGCCTGAGGACTTGTCAAGTGTCACCTAGGCTACCTGTCCAGGTGACTTCATTTACAATGTGTCAGTAACTGCTGCCATATATATTTGTCTTGGTTTAAGCCCAGCCTGTAACTCAGAACCACGCAGCCGCTCACTCACTCCCTCTTCTTCTTCCTCCCGCTGTTCCTGGAGGGATGGGGAGGAGAATGGAAAGAATGTAACTCCCACGGGTTGAGATAAGAACAGTCCAGTAACTAAGGTATAACACAAAACCACTACTGCTACCAGCAATAATAATAATAATAATAAGGGAAATAACAAGGGAAGAGAATACAACCACTCACCACCCGCCGACTGATACCCAGCCCGACCAGAGCAACAATCTAGCACTTCCGGGTAACTGCCCCCAGTTTATATACTAGGCATGACGTGATGTGGTATGGAATACCTCTTTGGCTAGTTTGGGTCAGGTGTCCTGTCTCTGCTTCCTCCTGGCTTACCCTCCTCCCTGGCAGAGCATAGAACTCAGAAAGTCCTTGGTCAGAGTAAACACCACTGTGCAACAACTAAAAACATCGATGTTATCAGCGCTGTTCCCAGACTGAAAGTCAAAAACACAGCACTGCGCCAGCTACTAAGAAGGAGAAAAATGACTGCTACTGCTGAACACAGGACACTACCTCTCCAGGATGTCTGGTTATTTATAAGAAGATATGAATTAATGCTTTTGTTCTCAGAGTTTGCCATTATTAGCTACTTCTCCTGGTTAGAGTAAGATCAAGAGAAAGGAAATAATAAACGCTGAGAGTTAAAAAAAGAGGAAAATATTTTGTTAAAAGTAGATATATACAATTAAGGTTCTGCAAAACAGTCCTGAAGATTCTTTTCCATAATAATCTGTTACCTAAGGATTATAGTGATGAAGAAATCTCAATTTTGATGTGGGCATTTCTTTTTAAAGCTTTTATAAGTTGCATTATTGTAGCATGATAAGCCTGGTCTGATTGTTATAGCAGCTATTTTGTGTGTGGCTCAGAAAAACTTTATGCATTAGAATTTGGTCTTACTTCCATCAGATGAAATGACAAATTCAGAACTCCCAAAGTATGAATGTGTCTTCATACTTGCCAACCTCAAAGTTACTCTACAATGATCTCAGGTATTTTTATAAACCTGTAGAATTATCAGTATTTATCTTAATATGGGCAAATCTGGGCCATCATTATTTAGGATCCTCCATGATTTCATTGTAGACTTTTATTGACATAATCTCAAAAAACAATGACATTGCTTCTTGTAATAAGCAAGATATGTATTCTGCAAGCTGGCTTAGAGCTCAAGTCTGAAGGTTAATCAAGTACTCCTTTAAATACTTGTCAGGTTCAGCCATAGTTTTCCACTTGCTAACGGGGAATTTTTCATTTTATCTGGAGGAACAAAATCTTCTTTCTTGATCGCAGACTTTCCTAGGTATGTTTTATACAGATTTCATTCATTGCATTATAATGTTGCAGTTGTTCTAATAAATATATTAATAATTTGTTGATTTTTTTAGGTGGAATCATGGTTAGATACTGGTCCTTTGCATCAATAGGAGCTGCAGAAACACTTTTACAGTGCATTAATTTCCCAGCATACCTTATATTTTATTTATTTCCTCAATATTAAAGGGATAAATATCTTGGATGACCTGGGCTGTTTTTTTTATCTCTATTATTAGAGATAATCTATTTCTCATATTAAGGTTAAGAATCAGGGCTATACATTGGAATGAATGCTTAGTAAACCCATTGTAGAATTCATCTACATTGTTATTTTAATTTTTTTCTGGAAAATCACAGCCGATGGTTGAGCTAATTTGAATGTATATAGTTAGCAATGACACTGATGAAAACTTTCTTTAAATCTGATAACATTATGTCTACTCCCCATATCTATTTACTGACTTAACAAGACATGGTCAGCAGCCATGAAAAGAATTAACCAAACTTCTAAGTTATTCCTGCTAGTGAATTTCGATAATCATTCAAACCTCCTAGTATGAACTTCATTCACCATAGGGGAGGACAAAAGCCAAGACTGATCATAACTTTGTGAACTAATATATTAGCTCTTTAGTAAATGACACATGGTTTACACAGGTAAGAGGTAGAGGATGATGTGAAGACAAAATAACTCACATTTGAAGATAATATATTATTCTTATCTGTCAGACAAACTTTTAGGCATGGATCCTGGATTCAGTCCATTTAGTTAGACATTGAACTGAAATGCTTACATTTGTATGCTACTTGCCCTAGGCAAACTTTATTTACAATGGAGATAGGCACTTCCAAAGAGTGATTCAGATCTTAGGTGGTAAGATAAAGGGAGCACAGCATTAAAGTACTGTATCACTAACCCCTTGAGATAATCAATTTTATGTATTCATTTACAATTAAAATCTCTGCTTTGAAGTTGCTATCTCTATCTATTGCCCAAGTATTCATACACCAGGGAGTCTAGCTGAAAAATTATTTATGAAAAAATCAACAATGCAGGATATCCAAGCACATTATTAAGAAAACACAAATAAATCCCAAAGCAGGCAGCAAACAAAATAAACACTAACTGCGAAGAAAATAAAAAGCTAGTTCAAGAAGCATAGTGCCACATGAACTGCAACTTAACGTCAGGATTCACAGGGAAGAAACATATGACCCGCCCATGGGCACATACTTACAGACACGCATTGTCATCTACCCAAAACTGTACAGTAGCTGTAAAAGGTAAGACTCTAAAGGTAATACTCTGAAGGAGAGGCTACTGACAATGGTGTACTGAGAGAAAGGTAGGCCTACTTTCTCTGTTTGTTTTCTTTTCCTTTTTTTCTTTTTTTTTCTTTTTCCCTGAATAGTAGCTATTTCATCATGTGTTAACCAGAACATCTCCCTTTTTTCATGTTCTGTGATTTACAGTTAACTTTTTGTCCACACACACATTTAGTAGCACAGACAGATTATTTGCTATTGAAAACCTAGAATGCCTGCTTAATTTATATGTATACTGGCTTTTACAGGTTTATAGATGGGAGGGTCAAGAAAATTTCAAAGAATGATGATTAATGGTGACTTTCAGTTTCATCCAGGCTATAGTGCCACCAGAGAGACAAGTGTGTTTGTCCTGCAAAAGGCTGGCTGAGGAGTAGAACTTCCACCTGAAAGAAAAGTTCTGCATCCTTACTGAGGGTGGCTCAAGCTTCTGTCTCAATATATTTGCTGGAGTAGAAGCTTGCAAGATATAGACAGACTGGATATATACCTTTGCGACATGTTAGCCATGGAGAGACATTGCCTACCAGACTGATTGCCTAAAAAGTCTTTGCAAGATGTTCTAGGAATGCCTCTGAAATACTCAGTGATGATGTTAGTGTGTTACACTTCTAAAACCCAAATCATTAAAACTGAACACTGATCTCTCTTAATAATTTGCAATTGTGTACAAATAGCATAAATGAATCCTTCGTATTTATTGGGAAAGTGGTTTCCTGCCTTTTTTTGAATTTAAGTTTGATTTGCAAATGGTCATGCAGAAGTAGGCAGGAATAGCAGAAAAAATATACTGAATGAAAAGCTGGCACAGGATGATCCCTTTTATAGAAACAGAATTAATTAGGAAGAAACACATTTGTTCTGTAATGAATGTGTCATAAACAACAGCAAAGATGGACTTCATTCATTATTCAACTGTTCCTCCTCTGCCTCTTCTCTGATCCCATCATTCTTCCATTGGAGCTTTGGTTCAAGCTTCTCCTGCTCCAGCCTAAAATTGCTTGAAAATCCATGCATGCATGGAACCTCTTCTTTTGCTGGGAAAAAATAGGTCAAAGGATGGTGATCCAGAGTCAAGTCTTGAGCAATATGGTACATGAATTATGAACCAGCATAAAAAAACTACTTTACATGTAGAAGAACAGGGAAGACAGGTGGGGAGAGGCTCCCAGACACTCTATGGCTTATTCAGAGCAACATGTTTCCTATTCTAAGACTCCTGACATGTTTAGGCTTTAGCTTATCTAAAGCTGTATTTAGCTTGTCACAGATGTTTAATGTGTCTATGCTCAAGTAACAGAGAATGTGTAGACAGGAACTAGTCTAAAATTAAATACTGCTACCTTTATTCACTTTGCAAAACTGAAAACTTCTCTTTTCCCTTTTAAAACTAATTTGAATATAATTAAGATTAAGTAATAACTTTAGAATACAAGTTCACTGTTTTGAACACAGCTTGGTGTTGTCAATATATATAAAATACAAACTATTTTTAAGATTACATGTCCACAAGAAAACACTCAGGGTCCAAAATGATCTGCAAAAGGATCTATCTAGGTTCTCAATTTCAACTTCTAGAATTCTTAGAACTAAAATCCCAAATAATTGGTACAAAAGAAGTCAGGAAGAAAGGAAGCATGAGTGTCAGAAGTTTGAGACTTGACAAAGTTGGAATCATGTAGTTGGAAACAAAGCAAGGATTTTGATAAATTCTTCCTACTAAGAATGATTGTGATTCTAATACAAACTCAATTTCATTATCCCTAGAACTTGAGCCTTGTGATAACAGAGAAATATTCCTCTGAACTTCACCTGATTAAAATAAATATTATTGAAATATAACACATTTAACATTATTCAATTCCGCTTTTGAAAAATATTGTGTGTCAAGCAAGTAACATCATTCAAATAGTTAAACTACACTGCTGGAATGTGCTTGTGAATAGCAGAGCTGAGCTTTATTATCTGGCATCACACTGGCTTATTTTGTTGTGCAGACTGTTGGTGTTTCTTTAATGAATTTGTTCTCTTTGTTGGCATTGTCACTTTCTATACTAAATGTTTAGGTAGTTGTCAATATGCATATACTCCTGTCTCATGCTTATTACTTTGTAGAAGTTGTACAGGTTTGGAAGTTTAGAATTGAGTAGAGATAACAAAGAGGTGAGTGCTACTTCTTTGTTCCATGAACTGAAGAAAAGTAGAAGACATTTTTCCAGGAAAAGCACTAAGTGTTTCTAAACCAGAGTTTATAATTGCAGAGCTTGCCGCAAAAGATTGGAAGGCTCTGTTTGTCTAAGAATAAAAGGAAAACAAATTCTTTTGCCACTCACACATCTTTTCAAAGCTGGCTGAGAAGCAGAGTCTATCACTCAAAGTTCATTTACATAAAAAATCATTCACATAATGGTAGCATTTAACAGACCTTGTAAAAAAAGACCTGTTTCTTCTTTTAGTTATCAAATCTTCACCTAAAAAGATGTGCAAGTATTCTTGGGTTAGTTTTAACGGGCCTATAAGGTTCACATATATCTAGATTTAAGCATCTAGTAGTGGGAACATCCAGCTTAAAATAAATGTAATTGGAAAGGCACAAGAGATAACTTCCACAAGTCACATAGTACACCCAAAGCAGGAAATTAGCTCTCTCATTTTTCTGTGATGGATAATGCTAGACACCTACTTCTTTTCAGCACCCAGGCCTCACATGGATCTGCTTTTAAGAGATTATGCATAGCTTTTGATCTTAAGCAAAAACCAGACAAAACCCCATACCCTTTGGCATCACCATGCTTTTATCCTTTTCAAGCTGACCTTGTAGTCTAACTGCTTGCCCAGGATTGAGCTAAAGGTTCTTCTTTGTCTTGACTGGCCATTTTCATACAGCACTAGCACAACACTCTCTGACATTTTTTGAAGAAATAAAGGTACAGAAAGTCATGGGAACAGAGCCCAGAAAAGTAGGACATTACTCTAATCATTATACTGCAGTTAGGTTGTTTATTGCTAGCTCTGTTTGGTGCCATGAACTTTACTTTCTTGGCAGCAGAGTGGCTCTGTGTTAACAGAAAATGTCAAATGGCCTTATTCTGAATTACTGTGATGCAGGGCTTTGGTCCAGCAATTTGGCTTGAAATATGTGTAGGATGGCTATGCCCAGAACACAGGTAAACCACTTTCTCCAGATGTGCTCTGATTACAAGTATATCTTCAAAGAGGCAGCCTCCTTCATTACTGACATTCATTCTGCTCAGTATCTTTGGTAGCTTTGAGGACTCCTGCAGCGTCTTGGTAGTTGTCCAAGTCTCATAAGATCACAACAGAGCTCTAAATCAGGATAATAACAAAGCGCGTAACCCAGAACAGATATCTACCATCCATAGTGGCTCAGAAAGTTCCATGGAAGCTGGAAGTAAGAAGATCTCTGTTACCAGTCAAGGTGCATCTCCACATATGCAGACTTAGGAGCCAGAAGTGACAGTCCTGATTTTTAAAAGGTTTTATTTATCTGCCTCCAACTATTAGAACAGTTAAGCCTTACACATGCTATTTGAGTAAATTCTCTACCTGATACAAGCTGCATCCACAAAGTAAGGTAGCTTTATCCAAGCATAGAATCACAGAATGGTTTGAGTTGGAATGGACCTTAAAGATCATCTAATTCCAAAACACTGTCATACATTTACAACAATTTCCTATAGTTTAAATATTTTCCTGTAGTTAGTTGGATTGGGAATACCCCTGTGTAGGTTTCAGCTCACTGTTATTGCTGTAATACCAGCAGTCAGCCAGATCCTCAGTCTCCACAGTTAAAGTGCGGAGTGTATTCCCACTTTTCTGCATATCAGCTGGCACAGTCACACAACTCAGTACATCAGAGATAAAGAGAAAACAAATGAAGCAGAATAACTGCTCCATTTTTACCGAGGTTTAAGTGCAGGAAAGAGAATATTTTAGGACAAAACTCCACGTATTTTACTAAATCAGTTAGGTCTCAGATTACTTTTTATAGTTTCATATATTAGCAGAGTAGGTTGGAACCTTATTTAATAACAATATTAGGGTTCAGAAATAATCTTAATTTTGGTGTGTCTTGATATGTATATAGAAAAAACATTGATTTAAACCAGCTCTTATTTCTTGCACTTAGGCTTCCTTCAGGCAATCTCCTGCCTATAACATAACCAAAATGAATGATGAACTGGGTCTTAGGGAAGAATAAGGTTGTCATGACAGCTGTTGCACTTGCTTTGGGTGGGAACTGGAAATCTCCCTGTCTCAGAAAAAGAAAGTCAGTCATGATCTGCCACCCAAACAATTTCCAGATTCCAAGCCTGACTTAAAGGAAATGTTACACAGTCAAGTGGCTATAGAAAAGCAGAGTAAATTCCTATGGCTGCATCAACTGACCACCTGGCAATGAAGGAAAACCTCTCAAAATATTCCCTAGCCAAAATATAGTGCTTTTCAGAAAAACACCAAGAAGGTATAACTCATTTTGATTTATTCAAACTAAGAAACAAAATAGCTAAAAAGGGGTTTATATGCAATGGATCCATTTGCAGACACGAGTTACACTTCATGAAGAAATTCCAAAGAATTGCATTTAGAAATTGTCCTTTTTTAATGTTTTTTATGTTATCTAATTATCAAGGTAGTTGGACAAATATAAAAAGGAGTATTTTAAATACAAGCAATAGCTCACAAAATTACCCGTGATTAAAGGATAATAGTGCATCAATCAAGACATCAAAAAGATATGAAGACAGAGACTTCTTTAAAAAAAATGTTAATTTCAACAGCAATTTCCAACTGAATATTTGATCACAAAATTTTAAAGCAATTAGTGCTTTGTCACAGCGCTATTAGGTCACCACAGATAAAGTAATGTGATTTCATTTTGGTATTGTGCGAATAATGCAAGCAGCTAGGAAACAGAACAATCCATTGATTTAGTTCTCATTCTGCTCTAACGTGGTTTTTATGTCGAAACCCCAGGCTTTGATGGATAGCCATTAACACCCATTTCTTTACCTCTGCAATGTTTGAGTTTCTTAGCACTTTATTTCTGTGTCATGTTTAAAGCACAAAGAGGGAAAAAAGAGTCTTTTTAACAGATGGTGCCTGACATATGTATTAAATGTAACAGGTGTACAAAAGCCCTGCTAGTCAGAACAAGTTTTTCTGTCCATTTAAGCATGGGCTGCATATGCATGTGTTTGTTTATCCCCTTACAGAGGACAAGAAAGCCATCAAGATGTCAATTGCCTGTTGTTAGATTCATACAGAGTTGTGAATGTTCTGAACATGGGACATTATCACAGTTGGACACAAAAGCCTGCTGTCAATGATGCGAGAAAGGGAAACAAAGACAATATGTTTAGTTCATCAAAAAGATGAAAGTTTCCATGTGGTTAATATGTGTACTGTATGTTGTTGTTAAAGCCAAACAAACTCAGAGAGCGTAACAAAGCTGTAATAAAAATGAAACCTTTGGTGAAGCCAGATCAAAGATTTTGAATTTTCTTTCTCATTTAAGCTGTATCAAAAGATCTCTGGAGTAGAGCAATATAAGTGCTTTTCCATTTGCAATTTTTTTAATTAAACACTCGGTCTGGTTGTAATTTATATTGCGAAGACTAATAATTCCTGTGCTGTATGAGAAAACTGAACTCAGCATATCTTTATTTTTCATAAATTTTCTGCTGCCCTTTTCTAAAGGAAGAACTTTGAAGGTAGAATGCAATAAAAATTATTAAATTGATCAAAAAGTAAGATTTAATATAGGCAGCTGAGAAAATCAGAAGTTTGCACAATGGATCACCTCTGATTTTTTTGCTGGCTTTTAAAGGACATAAAACATTTGTAAGAAAGAGTCCTGTGTGCCTTTATGGCAACTTCCTGCCCAATTTTTTTTCAGCATCTTCACTGATTCCAAATACATTTGATAGTGAAACACAGAGTAATTTCAAAGAAGTTTCTGAAAATGAGTACCTGAAGAAGGATGAGTGAGGCTCAGGTTAGTGACCTTCCTAAAATGCTCTGGTGTGAATCTACTAGCTGAATTGGTAGGTGCCAGCAACAGCCCCAGGCTGACATAATGCTTATGGAACTACTTGTTTTTATCAAGTGCTTTTTGCTTTTCGCACTTATTGGGTGGTGGCATTTTGTGCTTTTTTTCCCCCCAGAATCTATTTAAGGAAAAGAAAGATACACAAGTCCTGCACAATTATATCTCACAGAAGCAGTACATTTAGTGCTTTGCTTTCAGTAAACTTACATGAGTAAGTATACAGTCTAGCCTACAATTTTCATTTGATATTATTCATCTTTCTAATGAAGCTCTAAAATTTTTAAAAGAGTTTTGTGTTTATACAGAGACAAGTTTCAAGCAGCTAAAGAGACACAAGGATTACTTTGTTAAGTGAATATTAATATCCACAGATGTCTCCTTTTAGAGTTAAAAGTTTATTTTGATGTGTGAATGAGAAGATAATTCATACATCTATTTTTTTCTTAATCATCAAAACTTGTGTAATTGTTTGTAAGAAAGTATTACATGTGAAGACTTAGTACGGAACAGCTACGCAGATAGATGGAGTTTTCTTGTAGGTAAAGGTATCAGAATACATGCCCTTCCTTAAAATGTCACTCATTTCATGTGTAGTATCTTCTTTAATTTTTATTTTTTTTCCTTATCCTTAAGAAAAAGCGAACTCCAGTAACTGAGCCTCACACACATTTTCTGGTGACGATACTGAGTGAAGACATCACCACAGAAAGAGGTTACTATCACATGGATCTAGTGCCATTATTATACAAGGCCATAAGAATTATTTAAATAATCTTAACATGCTTGTCTGTGGAAAATGGGAACCAGTTTATGGAATAAGTAATCGGGCAACGATGAGCCTGAGAACTGCTGCTAGTGTACAGATCACCTTCCTGTTGCTGCAACTTACCTATGTGTTTCATCGCAAAGAACAGATGAAGGAGGTACTGTGGTTTTGTGTTTTAAAAAATGCATATCCATGTATATACTTTAAAAGGATTTAAGGAGATAAAAAATCCTGATTATGAAATGCACATTCTAAGTATGGTATTTGTTGGGATACCCAATACTTTAGAGTGTTGTTATTTCAGAGTGAAAGTTCAGAAGTATTGGGAACCAGTCTGCTTAAAATCCTCTCATGTCTCAGACAGATACTGTATCAAAAAATGCCTAGCCCTGTAATGCCTGTATTCAACAGAACTTCACTTCTTCTGCTGAAAATTTCCTTGCAGCTAATATTAGATGGTCATTTCTAAAGTGCAGGAGAATGACCCAGAGTCTCTCACTGAAGCCCAGCTCCGAGTCAGTTTGAGTCAGGTTAGTGCAGCCTTGTAGCATTTACAAAGAGTATGATATTTGCTGGTGCCACCTACTTTTGCATAATGGTCAGGTGGGTGGGCTACTATCCCAGACAGAAAGAGACCTACAGCTTGATTGCACCAAAGGTAGATGGAGCATACAATTGCCACAGTCCCAGAGTTTGCCAGGGGGTGAAAAGCTCCCTGCAATGATGTATCTCCTATATGAAGTTTCTCTTGGATAACAGGTCCTGAGAGCAAAGTCCAGAATCTTGTTGCTACTTCTCATTTTCCCTCCACAAGAAATACCTGCTTGAAATACAAATGTAGCAAACTTGCTTAAAGCAACCCATTTGGTCCATTCTAAAGATCAGCAAATTATGACCCTCCTGAAGTACTTGGCGTTACTTGCCCAGTTTCAGCAGGAGCACAGCTTGATTTGCGATGCAACTACAGCCAAAAAGATGTAGACAGCAATGGCTGCAAACCTGAAGTTATATGCACAAACACAGCCTTCGGTTTCTGCAGCAGTAAATACAACAGAGATAGGGTAACCAGCCATGGTTTTGCTGTCTTTATTCTCACATATTTTATCTTTAACATGCATTCAAACCCCAGAAATAACGTATTTTTATTTGGATCCATTTATTAATGTAATTCTATAGTTCACTGTTTAGTTGCAGTATTTTTTCTCTCATATACTTTACTGTGTGTCTGTTACGGTTCTGGTCTGAATTTGAAATCCATGCTGTCATACCAACCATTAGTTTACTTTGGATACATGATTGAATTCTTTTGTAAAGGAGTTAAAATATGACAAGTGCAGCAGACCCGTGTGTTATCAACATATGCAGGCAATTTTCTTCCTACTGCATTTTCTCCAGTTTTAACTTTGGTATAGTCTTAAACAATATAAGAGGTGCAGTGATTTCTATTATCACAGACAACAGAAGGGTACTGATATGACTTTTTGCTATACAATGACATATTATATTAGTGAGGTGTCATGTTGTTATATTCAGATTCAGTTAATATCCAAGTCTTCACATTTTGTCCCTTTCTAACATATCCAGCTAGATACATTACAATGTAAAATGCACCTTGTATTTAAATTTCAGTATTTGTACAGTATCTTGCAGCTGATTGTGTGAGCTTCACAGTGTGATAATTTCAAAGACAAGTGTGGAATGAGGTGAGACAATATTAAAATTTGTAAATTGTTTTGCAAGAACAGAGGTCCAAAGTAGAGAAGAGTAAGCTGGAAATACCTGCCTTTGAAACAAGTAATATAGCTCACCTGCTACATACAGCTGGCAGCAAGAATAGTCTGATTCAAGCAGATAAGAAACTTTCTTAAAATTAACAATACCAAAGCTTCCATCTTCTAGCTAGAACTTGTAGGGCCTTCGTATACTTTTAATGGGAGATTCTAACCCTTCTCTGCTTTCACTGAAATGCATGAAACAGCCAAGGTTTCAGTAGGTAAAAAGATTAAATATATGCAATGTAAATAGCCAGTACTGTCATTCTTTTTCCCACAGGGCTGTGAGAATATTTAATACGAATATTTCACTTTGCTCCTGTCCCTCTCTAAATCTCTGGTGCAGGAAACCTGAACATAAGCCATGAAGATTTGCCTACAGAAATCTGTCGTGCGACCAGCACTGGGAAGTCTTTTACACATATTTATCCAATTTTCTTATCCAGGGCTGAGTGTTATGTGCAAATAATATTACTAGAAGAAGTTGTAGCAACTGTCCAAAGTTTGGATTTGTGTATAAATGCAAATTTATACAACTCTTGTTCCTTTGGGGGAAGGCAAGATGGGAAGGAAAGTTATGCGGGAGGATTTGGGAATAAGAGATTAGGATGTCTCTAAAGCAGTGGTCTGATGATGACCCTTCAGACCAGACTTCTGACCCTTCTGTTTTCCAGACTTCTGAATTCAGTGACAGGCACTGCCAGAGCATCCCTTGTGCAGGGTCTTGCAGGCCCAGGACACCGTGGTGGATGAGGGCAGTCATGTCAGCAGGATGCTGGAGGCTGTCCAGGAGGCAGTCATTGTGACAGAAGGGGAATAAACTGTAGCACGTGATCTGCTTATAGCTGGTGTATAACAGATCAAGTACAGCCTGAGGACTGAAATTTTTCTTCCTCCCACTGTACACTAACTTCCCTCTTTTCAGTCAGCAGGAGAGAATAAGGACCCCCAAGGACATGCTACGTGCATATCTGGATGCCCCTTGAAGGTGGTGGGCAGCCCAGGGTGCTCCGGTTTGTACCCTCACATCCACTGTTACTCATAGGTGGAGCGTGAGGGTGGTCTTCTGCTGCTTCCACTCAAGCTGTAGGCTTCCAGGCCTACATCTCTACCTGAACCTGGAATCCATAAGTAGGATTAATCTCTTGTTGTCTGTCCTTCATTTCTCTTTTCTTAAGAGATTATGAAGACTGGCATATGACCGTCTTGTAATTCTAAGTGTTCGGCTGTGTTGTGCTCTGCCTTCTCTTTAGACTGCTACTTTTCTCCTTACAAAGGGTGAAAAGGAGGTGATCCGTAATAAGCAATCTGATTTATAATAATTTATAGCATTTATTGTTTCTAGTATTACACAGAAAATACTTTTTTAAAAGTCAACACATATGGTGAAGTGCAGTACATACTTATGAAATCTTCCTTAAATTACTGTTTTCTTGTATATTTCTCTATGAAATGTGTTTTGTTTGTTATATAAATTTGTTGTGTGCTTCCATCCTGAAGTCATATTGATCCTAATATTAAGAAGGGCTTCCGCACCTTTTTTTCAGTAGTTCTAGAAGTAGGAGAACTGAAGTATAAATGGCACTTATTTTACCTTTACTTTGTCCCAGGAGTGCAAAGGAAGCTTGAAATGTATTAAGCACTTCATTATTTGGTTGATTTCAGTTATATCCTCGTAAAACCAAACAGAACACTTCTGGATTTTAGTAAATCAGAAATCACATTAGAAGTCTGCTGTTTATTCAAATGAACAATTATTATTTCTAACCTTTGCTGGCTATCTCTACAAATGTACACATTTTGAAGATTAGAATTACTCTTAGCTGTTTAAGTAGTTGTTGATCATAGCTGTGAACTGTCAACAAGATTAATTTGCATCTAACTCAATATAGCACTTTTTTTTATTGTCACAATGGGAAATATGTTGTCAAATCATAGCTGCAGTGTTTGTTGTTTAGTTGTTGTTTTGGCTTTTTTTCTTCATTTTAGCTTACTATTATCAATAAGAACAGAACTTATAACTGAGCTTGTTAGGAAACAGCGAAGCAACAAGAGAAACAGTTTCATAATCAACGGCTTTCTTGTACATTTAATAATATCACCTACATGAGAGAATAGAGTTCTTTCCTTCAGTGTTTCCACAGTCACAGGAACTGCATGAATGAAACTGCCTTTATCACTTTGCTGTTTGTATTTCTGAGCATGAAGCCAAGACAAACTCAGCCCAGAGATGTCTTAGGTAGGGAGGACTGTGATGAACCTCAGTAATCTCCTGTCACTCTCTGAGCAGGGAAGAGATTGAGATTGTAAGGGTGGCTTAATGGAAGGATGTGGCACACCTCAGTTTCTGCTGTACAGACTTTCTCGGCATGTTTTGACAAATTTGACTTCAAAGCACAGTTTTAGTCTGGAAAAGCCATTCTATAGAAATGGCATCATAATGTTTCTCATTTATTGTCTTTGAATTGGTTCCAGATTGAAAGTGCTTGTTTTAAACGGCATAAACCCAAGACCTTTTTCAGCTTAGAGTCCTTCAAACCCAATTGGATCTCAAAAATCAAGTCAGATAACATGACCTTTTTCCCATAAAAAAACCCCAACCCAAACACCACAAAAGGATTTTATCTTTTGTTCCAATTATTCCTTCCTGTTAATAAAACTGTGTTCACATGACTGCTTGGTCTCTCTGAGAACTCAGCAAATAATTTGTGATTGTCCAGTTAATAACAAGTCACATGTCAATGGCTTCAGGGCCAGCAGGAATAAGAGGAGTTAGACAATCATTTTCTTCATTGAAGGGAACAGGAGTGACATTGTATGCACAAAGGGAGATGTGTTGTTTTTTACAGTTCTGAATAGAACCTGTCTCTAAAATAAACACTGGGTAAAAACAACCTTTGTGAAGTCCTGTGGTGAAGTCAAGGATGATAATACTCACAATTTGATTTTAAGTTGAAATTTCTTAGAGATCTAGCTGCTGAAATAAAAAAGGAAAGAAACAAACAAAAATCAAGATAGTTATGACAGTCCTTAAATAAAGAAAATTAAAAAAAACCTATGAAACTTTCCAAGTAACACAGAAAAACCTAAAGATGACAAAAACATAGCACATATGCACCCGATGGGACTATAGGCTGGAGGCAGAAAATGAGAGATATTTTTTTCTTTTAAACTACATGATGCTTGAAGTATTCTGTTAATCTGGGGACCTACAGCATGACTTTTAATGTGTAGAACTGGCACTCTTCCACTCGAGCACCACTCCACTACAGGACAGGTTTTTGTTTTGCTGAGGTAATGAGAGCGCCCAGGAAAGCCAAGCTGTGGCTGAAACAGCTGTTGACACAGAGTCCTGGGCTGGAGATGTGCCTATTTTATTGATACGAGTTGCCAAAAGCCACCAAAAAGAGTTCTGACACTCTCTTTTACTAAAGTGCAATTAATAACCCAGAAAAAGTAGTGCTATGAGCAGAGAAAAATCAGACCTGTTAAGTGACACATTAAATAGACCACTTAAAAACCTGTCTTCCACAGACACTATGATGTTTTATGTGTTCTGGTCCTTTTCTCATGCTTTCCTATCTGAAAACTATTGGTAGATTTCTGGACTGAAATAAATCTTCACTGCTCTTTTCAAGATCCAGAAGTTTCGTCTTCTCCTTTGCCTTGGCTGGTGTTTGCTCCTGATGCCAGAAGGCTCCCAGCCTATCTCCCACACTTGCTGGGGCAGTTCTTTGTGCTCAGGCTCCTTGCTTCTGTCCAGGAGCTTTTGCACAGGCAGACCAGTGTAACCAACAGTCCTGCTTCCCAGCTCACTGGCCATACCCTCTTTGATAGTACTTTTTTTTGCACAGTAGTCCATTAATAGCTTAAACGTATTGAACATTACATGGGAGAAATGGGCACAGTTAAGACATTTTTTTCCTCTGATAAAAAGTTAAAATATCACCTGAAGGAATGTCCTCTTTCCAAGATGAATATTGTGAATACAAAACTCAGAAGCAGTCCCAAGTTAACACTGCCTACATATATACATATCTACAACTGTCTGCCCTTTTTAGACCTCATACCTTAATATACCAAATCAAATATTAAATAAAAATGGAATATTTATCAATATCTAATGCTTCACAGTACCTATCATTACGAAGCCAAAAAAAGTATACATATTTATCCTCTGATATAAATTATTCTAAAGTGAATTATTATACCAGTTATTATGTAAATTATATGCAATTTACAATGATTACTTTGAAAATTAAAAGTAACAGCATATTAGCATTCTATTAGCAATATGCTAGATGATAATGCATGTTAAACCTGAGATCTATGGAATTCTTTGCATTAAAAAGTATGAAGAGAGAATTCCAAGCTTGAACTTTCAGAAGCAAATCTGAATCAATATTTTATTTGTTTTTATTATTGCAACCCATGTGATTTACTTTCAAATTAATTCCACAACACATAGTCAATGGGAATATGTACTATCTACTGCAGAATAACCTATATCTTTTATGCAGTGGCTGTCAATATTTGATGAGGCTTAGCAGTGAAGTTCAAATCTTCAGTTGCTTCCAAAGTTTTTCAAACTTTAAATCCATGTTTTTGGTGAGGGAACTGACAATGGTGTTTCAAACTGAGAGACTGTTCATTCCCTTAATGCTCAAAGACTTCAAATCTGGTATTTCAAACTCCACTTTTCAAGCTAAAATTAAATGTAGTAAGTGGCTTGAGAGATTTTACATTTGTGATAAACGTATTTGCAAGAGCTATATGAAATGTCTGGGGTTCTGCAAAGTGCTTGTGACACAACTAAGAATGCAAAATGTCTCTCAGCTAACAAACCGTCATTATTATTAGTGAAGATCTTTATTATTATATTTAGATAACTTGCTTGCAAGAATTGGTTTAAAAAATGAAAGGAGATCCCTTTCAATGTTCTGTTTAAAAAGCAGGTAAGTGGATATGTTTTACAGATTTTTATTTTTTATGCAACATGAAGATGACATTATCTTCCCATTCCTAGTTTTAAAACCTTTTTTTTGTAGGGAGAATGATACTGTAAATGTGATGTAGAGTGAAATACTTTCTAGGTGACCACATTTTGGATGTCATACTGTAGACACAACACAAAATAATAAACTAGAATCCTAATTACTATTGCATTGCACTTCCCCACGTTAATCCTTATTATTGCTTCTGGCTCTATTTTTCACCAATAATTTATTCAAGGATAGTAATAAAGACAAAATTGAGTCATTGCTCATCTGACATAAAGAGAATTGTTATTCATGGGTTTTTTTCACCAATCCATCAGCTGCACTACCATCACTACTTGATTTTCATTTTGCCCTACTTTTGTCAAACTTAGGTCTCATTAGCACCTAAGCATTTTACTTTGTGAAGTACAAATGCTTTCTTAAATCTGTTCTGCTGGACTATGGTTTCAGCCCGTGCCTTTTTCACTAATACTTTTTATTCAAGGTTTGAAGTATTGTAATAAAATACAATGAAAACAGTGAAAAAAACCCAATAGTTTTGTGAAGTAAATCTGGAATGGAACACGAGAGCTTTTTCCAAACTATCTGCACTTGTTCTGTCATTCCGGACAGATGCCCGTCTAACATGAACACTCGAAACCTGCCAGCAATGGGAATTTCACAGGATTGATTCTTTGGTATATCAATCTTCTGAGTAGAAAACCTTGTACTTTAAACTAACCTAAATCTCTCTTGTCACCAATTACTTCTTGTCCTTTTCTCACAGATATGGAGAGCAGAACTCCTTAGTTTCCACAGCTTCTCACAAATGTGATGAATGTCATTATACAAACTCTTCTTTTCTCTTTCAGAATAAACATAAAATATTCTTCAAACTTTTCTTAGAAGTTGCGTTTTTAGGCTACCGCTTATTCTTGATCTGTCCTGGACCTCCTCTCAAATTAGTGCACATCTATCGGGAAGAGTAGTGCCCAAAATTGGACATAAGATTTCAGCTGCAGTACTATCAGTGCTGAACAAAAAGAAAGTTTACTTTCTGCATCATCTGTATACTCTTTTTTGTATGCCTGAGATTGACTTTTACCCTTTTGGTAATGACTCAGTGTTGGTGATACTAATTTTCACAGAGTAACCAAATCCCTTTCTGCAGAACAGCTACTTCATTTATTTTGTAAAGTTGCATTCGCAGTGTTGATTTTTCCTTGTAAGCATGGAACTTGACACCTGTCTTTATACTGGGCTCCCATATCCTTTCTTTAGGCTATTTACACAGCTAATCCTGTTGTCCATCAGCTCTCTGATGGACATTAGTTATTATAAAGTAGGTTAGTAGGCTGTTGACCAGAATGCAGGCAGATCCTCTCTTCCTTCAGCAAATGGTGCATTCCTCTTCTGAAAATCAGGCATGTACACACAGAGAAGCTTAAGAATAACTAATGCTGGTAGAAGGCGAAGAGGGGGAAAGTTGCTTTTCCATTAAGAACTGTACACCCATTGACACACTAAATCAGAAACAGCAATAAATATTGTTTTCCCTAAGCAAGTCCAAAAAGAGAGGAGGAAAAAGAGGAATTAACAAATATCGGAAGACTACCCTCAGGAGTATGTTATCCTTCAAATGACACCAAAAAGAGAAGTTAGAAACCAAGTGCAAATAATTCCACCTCAGAATGATGTGTAGCTCTCAGAGACTCTATCTGAAAAAAAATTTATCCTTTAATTCTTTCCTAGACTACAGCAACTCAGATGTGCAGACAGGAGTGGGGTGATTCTGGTAGGGGACTTTGTTTTCATTCTGTTCCTATCAACTCAGGAAGTGAAATCCCAGACTGCTGGAAGCCAAGGGAGATTTGCAATAGATTTCAACAGAAGCAAATAACCTGAGCTCTGTTGCAGGCAGCTCTGTACCTTGCTGACCCCTAAACTGCCCATTCCCTGCCCTTCTGTACATTACAGACAAAAGACACAATCAGTCCCATGGCACAATCTCATCACGAAAAGACTGTTTTGAGGATCTTTAATCTGCAGCACCTCAAGAACAGATATTTAACACTTGATCTGACTAGTTATATTTTTAAATAGTATCATACAATGTTATTTGTTGCGTTTTGGTCAGTTACAGCAACACTTGGACTGAGACATAAAGGAAGCTCTTGCCTCAGACCATATAAATTTGTAGTCTCAGGCTTGTGAAGATCAAAAATGTATTCCCCTTCTGGAATTCTGGAATAAATTCTCTGGATCAGAAAGCCACTGAGGTGACTGAGACTCTTGACAAGTTTTAACCTTCAACCCAGATTTCTAAGTTTTTGCAGAATTGGGGCATTAACTGGAACAAAAAGAAAGTGGTACAACGGACAAGAACAAAGACCGAGTAATTAAAGAATTTTTAAGATTTTACAGGTAATGAGTTATGTACATGCCCTAAAATATAATGATCTGTTTTCAGCTCTTAAGAACAGCAGGTTACTTCTCATCTTTGTATCCCTTCCTCTGTAGATCAGTAGTACCACTTACTCACCTGAATAAGTAGAGGTGATATCTGTGTCCAACCAGACAGATTAGGGAGGTTTCTAGCTTCCTTTCTTGTCCTTTATACTTCTCTACACAGACTACAAAGCATTGTCTCACTGTGTATTTTTAGCATTACTGTGTCTATATGTCCCATATATATCTTTTGGTCTTTCAGTAAGTACTGAAGAGGACACCCATGATGACACTTTTTTGAAACTGGAGTTAGAAAAAAAAAAAGGAGAGACATTTTGAACTGAAAAAAAATCTCTAATGTGGTTCTGAACAGACTCAAAGAGTAGTTAATACTTTAAAGTTATAGAAAATAAACCTTGAGTGTAGGCTTCAATGAACAAAATTCTTCAAACACAAATGCAGCTCACAAGCAATTCAAAGGCTAAAATATAGTTATATAAAGACTGAAATATTCTGAGTTCTTACCAACAATTTACGGACAACAAAGAAGACAAAATTCTCCAAATAAATTGTAGCACATAATTTGTGCAGTTTTAGTACAAGATTGGCATAGAAAAAATATTCAAGAGCACTGTTATTCTCCAGTAGCAGTAACTGCTATACTAAAATGTTTTAGTGTTTCTTTTCCTCACATTTAATTGTGAGTTAAATGACTAAGAAAAAATTAGAGTTGATATTTCTTTTTGTCATATTAAAATATCCATCTGTCTTCATATTCTACCTTTGCAGGCACAGGAAGAAAATATGTGTGCAAAATTCAGATCTGTTTGGAAGGTAAATATATTTGAAGTTTGTTTTCTTATAATTTATTTTATATAGTTTGATGGTTTCATGTCAAATTAAGCCTATGGAAGTCTCTAATGCTGTGTAACATCTCACAAGTAATGAACTGTATCACAATTCCTAATGTGGTCCTGACTGATTCAGAATGTTGACTCCTTCCTGGCAATTTTGAAATGTCTATTTAGTAAAAGATTCATAGTGTGGTGATATTTATCCTCAGAGAAACATGATATAGCTTAATAGAATTTATTGCATATAGCTGTTATGGGTTAGACTTCAGGGTATTTGCTTCAGCTTGTGTGTGATTTAAAATAGAGTGTGAATAGACTTGCTAGTTGGCAGAATAGGATGATAGTATTAAAAGAATAATGTATGACATTTAGTACACATTTTGTTAGTTTTGTTCTGTCACAACAAGCATAGAAAGCTGCCGTTATGCTAATGTTGTCCTGTATCAACTAAACTCTACTGTGTTATTTGAAATAGAATTCTGTCAATTAATTTGACAAGGTAAAGAAAATAATTAGTTTGCTAATGTTTTTCAACACAGATTTCAGGTTACTGATGATATAGCAAAATAACACAAGTTACTATTAAAACTGAGTTTAACACAGAGGATAATTTGTCCACTAGTAACATAAAAATAAGCAACCTGTACTTACCCTTCCACAATAAACAAGTTTTCTCAAAGGCCATGTATTGAATAAAATTGCATATGCAGTTAAACTGTGTTCTAAGATATTACATGTACGATCTGAGGGCTCCCACCCAAAATCTAATCCCTTCCAAGCAGCCTAAATTGGGATTTCATCTATAGTCTACTGCAAGAGACAATTCACTTTGATTTTTCACTGTTCTTCACTGGATTTTTCTTCTTTTTAATTCATAACTCTCCCACCATATTTTTTTTCCAGGACCCCCATCAGACTGCTGTGAGATTCTAATATTATTTCAGTGCAGAACAGTGTGCTATTTACACTGCTCTTGGAATGTATCCCTTGGTTCCTAGAGCACAGACAAAATTGCATAATTTCCAGAAGTACTTTATTTCAGGTTTTATTGCATTTACAAGCCCATTCAGCAAAGTGCTGGACTTTATCATCATGCAGAGCTGTGTTTTTCCTCCTCTCTGTGTTCAGAGTCCTGCAAGCTCTCTAGTGAGACATGCTGGAACAAATTGATAAATTAAGTTGTAAATTCCCAACACTGAATGTTTTTCAGGGTTTTGAAAAGGAAAATCCCAACAAAACAACAAACCCAACTAAAAACCACAACAGACTAAATACTGACCTAATCAGGAAAATGTTTAAAAAGCTCATTAACACCAACTACCATCCTGTGGGACTGGAAAGTGGAGAATGTGTCTTTATCTTGAAACTATGTGGATGCCATCCAAGACAGAGCAGATCACTGAACCATACTTTAGAATCAGTTAAATTGCCTGAAATAAATAAAAAGGCTAATTATCACCCACCTGCTGGAAAAAAATCATGGTACAGGTGGAGCAAATAGCGATCGGTGCCTCTTTCTGCATACTAGAATAAAAACATTTCCATGCAGATACTGATTAATGTGATAATCTCTTTCTTTACAATTGTCAGTATAGTTATTGGAAATAAACCATGCATTTAAAATCTATCTACTCATTATGTATATTCAGAAAAGTTATGGTAATCTAACATGCAACTGGGAAGTGTCAGACTGGGGCACATTGCCATAAAAATGTTCCATCATCTTGTTCCTTCCTATATTGTTTTACACTAAATAATAATAAAAAGTAATAATAATAATACTAACATAGTAAAAAGGAAATGGTTACTTGGGAACAGGGATCAAAATCTGGCTTTTACCCATGCCTGAAGAACAGCCAAGTTGTTGAAATCTCTCTCCTTTATGAATGTCAAATGATTTTCCATGTTGTGACAGATGAGGAAGGGTAGAAAAGAGACATAAGCAATCACACTTGAGCATATAATCAAACCCTTTAAGTGAGCAAATTTATGGGGAAAAAAAGTGTCTGGTGAACAGCTTACAGGATGACAGAGTCCCCATACTTTCTTTGGAAGCATCTGTCATTAACTGCTAATAAAGACAGGATACGAAGACGAATACACCACTGAACAGATCAAGCATGAACATTTCTGTATCACTTTATGCCACTGTATTTTTTGATAATTGCCACATGCTGGTGCTAAAGAAAGAAATATAATAGAGTGACAGTGATAATAAGAGGTTTCAATTGTACTTCTGGTATTTTATGCATATTCTTAAGCCTAGAAGTAGTATTAGTCTGATTTTAAAATTTAGGCTAAGTTAGGCCTCTCATTTCCTCATTTGGATGATCATTTCAAGAGAGAACAGTAACTGGGAAATATGAATGCTTCAGGTAATGCATATGCCAAATGTAATAGAAACAATAAATTATTCTAATGCTTCTAT
This sequence comes from Coracopsis vasa, assembly GCA_026283785.1. Lineage (NCBI taxonomy): Eukaryota > Metazoa > Chordata > Aves > Psittaciformes > Psittacidae > Coracopsis > Coracopsis vasa. The sequence continues at coordinate 26,131 of JANHGB010047955.1, forward strand.
TTGCTGGACAATCCAAGCATTGTAGGATATTCTCCTGATACTACCACAATTTTTCCTATTTATGGCAGGCAGCCTGAAACAGAGACTGAAGTGTACCTGTGTGTCATCTTCATAAGACATAATTTTGTGATACTGTAATGAAGACTGCTGGAATGGGGAATAAAAAACTGAATTCAGAAGTCCCTTGTCATTATTTTTCATTAGCTGTATTTCTACATAAAATCGTTAGAATGGTTCATCACTGGGAAACGGGCACTCTTTTGTTGAAACAGAATATTGTAATAATAAAAGGCATATCAACTGTGTTAGAAGATAACAACCAATTTGCCAGATGTCTGCAATGATAACACTTCATGAGCGGGAAGTTCATCTCAGCAGTGTGATACCAATATTAGTATTAATATCGGGTTTAGAATGATGGGTAATTTGTATCTATTAGTCAAAAAGAAGCTGTGTATTTTCTGAATTAATATCAGGCACAACTTCTAAATTGTATTTTTGATATAAAACAGTAGATAGGTTTTGAGGAACATAATTACCTAGATATTTAGTTTGATTCATAGGAGGCTGCTATACTGTTAAAAGTTTCACTCAGATGTTAGTATTAGCATTTCCACACAGGACTCAGAAACATAAAGAGACATAATAGAAACAGGTTGCCACATATCCAGTGAGAGCTTATGGGTATGATCTACAAAACACACAACTGAATCTAAAGGAAGGTAAATTAAATGTTTCCCATAACATTTCCCAAACAGCCCACATCCTAGATTATAACAAATGTGATACAGAAGAGAAACCCAGGGATATGCACAGTGCCTATAACAAAGAGAGGTTTTGTTCAACATGAAATATTGGAAGTGCTTTGGAAACAATACAAAGTATCAGGCAAAGCCAATGAAGAATAAAACAATGTTACAGTGAGATAGCAGAAGTAGGTAATGGTATAGGTGGGATCATGGGATAGCCCAGGCCAAAGCAACTGGTATGTCATGCATTCCAGAAGCCTTGAAATTTGTATCCTAAAACATGCCACAGAGTCTTGAGGAAGAATATTTTGTTCATTAGAAACCAGATAGAGAGGGAGTGGAAATGAAAATGTCTAATGTCACCCCAGAGTGATCCCTTTTTATGGAAGTAGTACTGAGATGCATCATGAGACCTTTCATTCAATCTTCTTCAGTGAAAAGGGACATAGAGAAAATAAAGACTTTTGAAAGGTAATGTCCAGAGTGCATGGAAACAATGAGGAGCCTCTTAAACAGAAATGTTACCTGCAACCTTTCCCTTTTCATTACAGGTTCCCATGCATCAGTCTGTGAGGAAGTGATTTAACTTCAAAGCATGCTTTCCATGATTCCCTTTTATGTTAGGACAAGTTTACTCAATATCAAGCTCTCCCTGGCTCTCCTACTGTAGCTATGTTCAGCCTTTGACGTCAGTATGAGACAAGAAATGCCAGTAAAACAAGAAAAATGCAATTATGCATCTTATATTTTGTAACACTTGTGTCTGAGAACAGCCAGGGAATGTGAAAAAATTGTAACTTCCAGCTCTGTTGGATGGATGAGAGGATATAGATGGGTAATAGGTACTTCCTTTGCAAAAAGGCCCCAAAGCAATGTGCCAAAGCAGATCACATGCCATAGGTGATGTTCATCTTCTGTTTAATGTGGGATAGAATATGCTAATTTGGTTAACCTGTGAGGTAAAACGGCCTGTGTTACATTATACATAAATCATATTACCCAGAAATAGCTGTGAAACAGTACTTGAAGACTTTCTGCCAGAGGAATTGGAGGGGTTAATGTCGGAAGAGGAAGGTTTGGCAGCATACTTGTACTGTTATGCTGGTCACAGAACTGCTAGATGCAAATCAAGATTTCTTCAACCAACTGCAGCAATGTGTCATCATCACTAGCCATATGATTGTAACCCAGGACAAACATAAATTCATAGCAGTTCTACAAATTATTTTAATATTTCCTTTCCCCCCACCCCCTTCCTGACATTTCTCAGAACATCTTGCTTTCTACATAATATTTAGCACAGAGCTACTCAGAGCTACTGAGGCTTGAATCTATCTACCTCTCTAGTCTTCTACTAGGCTGAAAAAGCCTGAAGCTTTTCTTCTCCCCAAGAGGATCATGAAGCATTTCTGTGGATATCTGCTTATTGCACAGGCCACTGCCTTTTCCATCTAGCTAACCTAGAGGGAGCCTTCATGCACCTGCAAATAAAGGAGTGTTCATACTCTTCAGCTGTTGCTGGGAATCAATTTAACAAGCACAGTGGGTTAAAAAAAAACCTTGAGGGAAAAAAAACCCAAAACCAAAACCAACTGCCCCACAACCTCACCTGGAATAAAAAGAGGTCCTTTTCTTAGAGACAGAGAAAGAAAAGCTTTTCCTATGAAATGCTTCTGTCTTTAATCCTTAGCTCTTGGCCTTTTTTTCTTTTTTTTAATTTCTCTCCCATGCCAAGTAGATTTTTGCCCTTTAGTTGAAGATTAAATTGGCTGTATGTTTCTCACCCTACCAAGTTGCCACTGCTGTTATAATGGCCCACAGGTGAATAAGCTTCATTCTAATTTGTTTGCTAGATGCAGCATCCTCTGAGGAAACAATTCTGAGACTGCATGCACTTTGTAAAGCCAGTGGATTGCCTTCAGATAACAGTTCCAGGGTGCACTGATTGCCTAGGAGTGAGATGAGCAAAAAGGTCTAGCTCCTTGCCCCTTGGCTCCTTTCTAAATATTTCTCTGCTGATATTGCAGTTAGAAGCAACAACCTGTCACTTAGAAAAAAGCACATGCTCTTGATTCACAAGAGGTAACACTCATAAATGGAATCTGCAACAAAGAGTACAGTTCTGAAAATCAGCAGGAAAAACACATGAAAGTAACATACTAAAAGAAATAGGGCTTGTTTTTTTACAGGCTTTACTTTTGTTAGGAAACGTTCACACACTTGGTTTTGCATATAACACACAACCTGGCTCATTTTCATGGAATGCAGCAATGGAGGAGGCTCGATGGGAGCTCTAGAGATCATCTCGTCCAACCCCTCTGCTAAAAGACAAGTTGTTTAGAGCAGGCTGCTCAGGATGGTGTTTGATCAGTGTTTAAATATCTCCGGGAATGAAGACTTAATAACATCTCTGGGAAACCACCATATGAGTGAAGGAGTTTCTCCTCATGTTTAGATGGAATTTCCTGTATTTCAGTTTGTGTCTATTGCCTCTTGTCCTGTCACTGGGCACCAATGTCAAGAGTCTGGTTGTGTCCTATTTACTGGAATGAAGCACTTCATCACAAAATTCTAACCAGCTTTATTCTTTAGTAGGATGTTTGAACTTTGTCTTGGAGACAGAACAAGGGAGGAAGATGGGAAAAGAAAAGTAATATGAGGTTTACGGTCACACAGTTATTTAGAATGGATTTAGAATGGGGTTTTATCTGAAGATTTTGTGAATTTTTTGTATCAGTTCAAAGTAAAGAGCTACGGATGAAGAAACAAAGAACTTTCAAGCACTGAGTTAAGGTCACAGTCTGAATAACTATTTTTTCTAAAAAGGTTTGCAGAGCTGATTTTTCTTAGGAAGGAAAACGTATGTCAAAAACCTCAAAATTTGTTGTGAAATTGAATTTTCATTCTGTGGTGAGTTCTATACTGAGAAAAGAAATTGTGAAAAAGCTTCTTGATTACTAATCACAAGCAATTTTGGACATTGCTTTACTCAAAAGAAGACTCATTATGGAGTCTAGCAATAAAGTACTGAGATTTAGAGGGAAAAGTAGTGATGCAAACTAAAATGTATTTATCTGAAGAGTCACAGTCTATTGAAAAGGTCATTTCAATTTCAGGTTACTCTTATTTCATGATAATCATTGTCTTTTTAATCAAGAACACTGCTGCAAGTCAATTTTCATTTTTATTGCTCCATATAAATATATTGAAAAATTCCCAGTATAAACAATTGTAAGACAGAACCACACATACACACCTTGTTTTGTTTTTACTATGAAGACAGGCTATCATTAAGTCAGAATTCGTAGTAATCATCTTTTGCGTTTAGTGTCAACCTTTGTAAGATACTTGAAATAACTTTTAGAAGCAGTATCCACACCATAAATCAGTAGGTTAAAATAAATTGTCAGAATCAGAGATGTGATTAGTATGGCACTATTTTAAAACTGATGATTGATGAGTATTGTCATATCAAACCCATTTAGGTATCTCCAGATCTTTTGGACATGTCAAATACACATTGGATGTCTGGCAAGACCAAATTTTGCTATCGTTACATCCAATTGTAGTACTGTAGAATCAGTCAGGAATTGAAAAAATATCCAAAAGTACGATTTCACCTAGGACTTCTGATTGACGCATTCAGAAACTAAGGACTGAATTAATTTAGCACCATCTGATATATTTTCCAAGAAATGTGTTGAACTGTTGGCTATGGACTTTTTTTACTTAGCTGCACAATAGTCACAACACATCCAATAGTAGAGTAGTTTCCCACTGCGTTATCAATGGCTTTCTCAGGAGTTTAGCAAACAACCTATATGTTTGTCTGGTCTGCCCCTTACGCACCTTGATGGTAGAACAGTGCAATCTTTCCAGATGCATAACTTATAGGTCCAGTTTTGGAACCATTTTATGGTGCATATTATGCACAATTCTAAGAGAAAAACTTCTTATTTAATAAACATTTGTGGCATTGAATCTGTGTCTTTATCAGAAATATTAATTTAATTCAGCTGTATGTTTGTCAAAGGCACAATATTTTGAAACATATTTGCAGATATAAGAGTCAATATTTTCCTCCTAGTGGCATCTACTCCATCCATGTGAGGAAACAGGGTGCAACATTTCACAGCTGAAAGAGAAGTAATACCACCTAATAGAAAATAAGCAACTTAATGTGCTGTGCAGTATGATTTTCATTGTTAAGTGTGAAACTGCATGATTTAAGAGAATGTGTGGGGGAAAGTGACTAATGTCAAAATGAATGGAACCCAAGCCTTCTAGAGATGAATGCCTTTACCTGAAACACTAAATTCATAATTAAATATTCAAATCAAAGTCACTCTATGTGCATGATGAATTTTTTTTTCCCCCTGATGGGATTTCAAACTTTTTAAAAGAATTGTTTGAAGATTACTTATGATCACTGCTCACCTTGGACAGAAAAGAAAACAGGGATGATGAGGAGGCTCTGAACCCTGTAATAACTGGAGGTTGTTAAATGTGAACCCATCTCCAAAAATGTTTTACTGTTTAAAATGATGAGACACATTCAGCACATTTCTTTGCCTTCTGTTATGTGGGATAGGTGGTTCATGAAAACAAAGACCACAACAGTACAGATGGCTGAAAAAGGTAGAAAGGTAGATTTTTTTTTTTTCTTTTGTAAAAAAGGATCTATGCTTCAGCTCTGAAAGAATATTCAGGATCAATGACTTTTATTGTATGGATAGATTTGTCTCAGAGCTACAGATTTGCTTCCTACTAATCCCCCAAAAACCTTTGGATGTTAAAAGCTTTTGGCTTCTCCTTACCTAAGGGTAGGCAATAAGCTTTGAGAAAGGATGTGTCGCTCCAGGTACACTGTCTTGGCAGAAGATAATTATTTTGTCCCCAACACAAAAAAATTTTAAAGGCAGAAATAGAGTGAAAACACATGACTCCCCCAGACACTCAGCAGAATCTCTCTATAGCTATGAGAATCTGCTCACACGAAGTTAACTATGTCTAAGGTACCTTAGAGGAGATGTCCATAATTTAAACCCCCAAATGCTTATCTGTAATTTTTCACAGCTCAGCACCTCCAGTTGTGCAAACAAGCTGTGCATAAATAAATCATCCGGCTATGGCCCTAGGGAGGAGTGGAGAATGGCAAGTAGACTTGCAAGGCCAGCATTCACTGGCAATGTAGCTGCCCACTTTGTTTAAAAGCCTCTGCTCTGCTCTAACTCGGTGATGGCAATTAGCTAGTTGTTATTTGTCACTGCCGAATGAACAGTTATAATTGTGTTATTGCTGTTTCCTCAATTTCCTTCCTAAGGAATAATTTTGGCAACTGTGTGGGGAAATGTTTTTTCACAGACTTGAAAACACTGTTACAGATGGGAGCATCTTGCATTTATTCCAGCGGTGACAGTAAGAAAAGGATGGCTTGCTTCCAAACCATTTGCCAAAAAAACACATCTGATTTGTCCCATCTTTTTCTTTTTCCCCTCTTCTTCTTTTTGTAATCACAGCACTTCATCCCTTCAGACTTCTCCACCTAATGTTGTTGGATGATCTTTGTCAACAGTGCTTTGCGAGATAAGATTCCGTGAGACTGGCTTTTGCACAATAGCTCAGGCATGCTTTTCTAAAAATACTTTTCTACTTTTTAGATATCTTACATTTGTTGTTGAATTCATTCTTGGACTGATTCTTGGGAATCAGTGGCCCCCAAAATACTGATGAATACATTTATTTTTTCCCTCAGAAAAATTGTGCTCAGTGGCACAGATTAGCTGTGTAAATTTAGGCATATGTGAGGTTATGTAAAGTGAGGCATAGGCATATGTTTGCAGGACTGGAGCTCTGGTTTATGCTAGAGGCATGATATGAATAAGACTCAAAATCTGCACAGTTATAATTACACACAAAGCCAGGGTTTGTTAGGGTGAAGTATATATTTTTCTACTAGTCATGTATGTGAGACATATCTTACATGTGGTAAGCTAGAACTGTGTAAAGAAGTGACTATTCCTTTTTTTGTCGTAGGAATGATACTTTCTGAACTTGAAGTAAACTGTAGGTCATGCTCATTAAGAACGAAAAAAGACATGCCCATGCATATCAATATAAACCAGCCATCTAAGCTGAGCATAATAAGAAATCTCCTTTTTCTTTCTTACAAAATAAAGTGATAATTCTTTTAGGGTTCTTTTGTTTGATACTTAGTAAATAACCCATCAGAACCTTAAGCAAACAAACTTTCTTAAATTTCTTCAAGTATACTTTTTTTCCTACTATTTTTATGGTGACAGGCAGCAGTAAAAGAGAGAGTATACAGAACACATTGTGCTTTTGGGCCATCAGCATGGCCTTGGGGCGTCAGGTATTGAACATGACTATGATAATTCTAAACCAGCTCTGTGAGCCATCAAATCACATCAAACTCAGCTATATAGAAAAAAACCTACAGGTATGTGTGACATTTTCATTCTCTACAGACTAAATCCTCTCACATATCAACCTGTCAAAGAAGGCAACAATTGGGGATTATCTTCTAATAGGTATACCTGTACCCACAGAACTGAGAACAAAGGGAATAATTTACTGTTTGATTTTGGTATATTGATTGAGGTGGGTTTTTTTCCTTCTATTTTCCTATCTCACTTCATCAGAACTTTAGTGGTTTTTGGGGATGGGAAGGGAAGGGAGAAGAGTGTTTTTTCCCCATCAATAGCCTATTTGCAGCACAGAAAGCACGGTACAGTCATACTAAGGCATGGGTCTCAAGACCATCTGTCCCAACAGTTTAACCAGGGAGAAGCATGTTCTTTCAGGCTCAAGCCGTCTGTTGATGTTTAGAAAATGTAAGGTCTCCAGACTGATGATATGTCAGTGTCAACAACATGCTTCCAAAAAGTATTTAGGAGCATATTCCTGTTCTTAACAACAAATTTCTGTTGGAAAAAGTAGTTAAAGTGAGACTGGACTCAGTACTGGAGGCTATCTCAGTGTATTTGTAATTGAAAAATGCACTTAGTGTCCTGTGGGTTTAAAGGGTGGAAGAGTTCAGCATGGCCCTCTTTTGATTTACAGTCTGTTTGGGAGAGCTGCAAAGACCAGAGAGAAACAATGAAATTAAAACTAAGGTAACATGAACTAGAGAGTGAATAGAAAGAAAAGTACAGGCACAGCACTGTTAAAAGTAAAAAAAAAAAAAAAAAAAAATGGGTACTTGAAAAACGGTGCATATCACAGCAACTTTGTATGTTGTTCCTAGCTCTCTTCTTACCCTGTCCTGGGTTCAGCAGTAGCAGTCATTTTTCTCCTTCTTAGTAGCTGGTGCAGTGCTGTGTTTTTGACTTTCAG
>JANHGB010047956.1:0-10720 GCA_026283785.1 Coracopsis vasa
AGCAAAATCACACCTAGAGGTGATCTGTGGTGCTCTTGAGGGAAGCCTGACAAATAATTAAGTTTCATGATTCAGTAGGGCCGCGTTTACCGCTCGGGGCGGTGCCGTCGCCGCTGCGCCGCCCCTGTGAGTGCGCTGCGGCGTCGGCGGGGCTGCTGGTTCCTGGTGAGGGCCTGGGGAGGGCTTGGGGCGCCCGTGGTGGCTCTGGGGGTTCAGGAACCAGACTCCTGGGGGTTGCGGTCTCCCCACGCTGCGGTGCTGAAGGCGCCTCTTCGGAGATACCTTGGCAAATGCAGATGCCTGTTTGAATGAGAATGTCCATCCCACCTTAGGGATGGAAGTACCAAAATCACCCCTTTGGAAAGGGCTTCCTAATGGGTTTGTTATCGCTGTGGTGATCAAAAAGTTGGCATCACCACTACGTGCTTTTTCAGTGAGCTGACCCGTTTTTAAACTAAAAATAGAGGACAAGACCCATGCGTCATTGTTTGCCAACATACCAGCATGGCATAATCACAAGGTTCTTGTTCTGAAAACTAATAGGAGTGATGGTACAGCTGTTTGGGGGATGCATTTGTTGAAGACTGAAAGGGTGCTGAGGGAAAATAAGACTGTCCAGAGGACGTCACCCTTCTATGAGAAGGGTACTGATGGCAATAGAGATTTCAAAATGGGTGTAAGCATATATGGGACAATGTCGAGTGAGGATTTCTGCTTTTGCTTCCTCTGAGGCGATGCCTGGGAGTTCATGGGGCTTGCAGCAGGGTCAGGCTTGGGTTTTCTCCTGTCCATGGTAGAAGACTCCTTGTTCTGGCCTTAATTCTGCAAACAGAAGAAGAAAATTCTCAGAAGCAGCAAGGCCTTGAAATAGATAAGGAGTGGTTTTTCAGAAGCTGAAACAAATTGTAATTGTTTAGGAAGTGATAGTACTGCTTATGTAAAATGGTGCCCTGTCAGCTTATTTTTACACATGGTGTTTCATGTTTAGCAGCACAGATGTTTGTTATGGTTTACGTTTTGCTGTTAACCAGATGCAAGATTGCTTATTTTCTTATGGGATTGTTTTGGAGAATGTCCCTTTTTAGAATGTTGTTAATCGGGAAGGAAATCTATCAACCTGATATAATAGGTATGTTAACCATTAGATAAGAGGAGGAAGAATATCTTATTTTATTTGAAAATACAATACAGTCAAGGAACAAGAATTTGGACAGGGAACAAAAGTAACAAACATAAAATGCACTTTAAATAAAAGACAGGGACTAGTAGCAGTAGGTGGAATTTGGACCCTATTGAAGTTGGTGGGAGCTTTGCCATCGATTTCAGTGGGACAGGATTTCACCCAAGGATGTGGCCCCTGCCCCAGAGTACACCCTGCTAGGTTATCTAGGTGTGTCATTGCTTCCCGCTGGTCTCAAAGCCCTTGGCACCCGCTGAAACCTGAAGGTGCCTCCTCTGCTCCTGAAGGTGCCCAAAGCCTTGGGGTGAAGCCATTTCCTACCCAGGGCCTGAGCAGCCAGAGCTTGCAGTGTTTCTCATCAGAGAAACTGGAGCTAAAGCAGAGGTGAGAGCTAGGTGTGTGCAGAGCAAAGCTAATCTATAATTCAGATCAGTGTTTCTAGCATTCAGATCAAGTTTCCTCAGCTTGAAGGTGGTTATGTACAATATGGTAATGTTCCTGGAATAATTTATATTGGTTTATGTGGTTAGGACTGTGTTACACTACAGGAACACTGACTGTACATTCAAAAAAAGGCTCATCGTTTCAAGTATGGTTGGGAGTGGGAGTGAGAGGAACCAGCCCGGAGCATATTTCCTTACTTCAAAGGCAAGAACGCCTGTTTCAGAAAGTGAGGTCACAGCCGGATCCAACTTCTAAGGAGGGAAAAATCATAATCTCTGTGAAAATCACCCTTTGATACAATTGCAAAGATAACAAATGATATCAGAGGAAAGGTTTTGGGCAGAGGTGTAATGAATGGCTCCTGTACTGCATCCTACTAAACCAAAAGATTGTTCTCCTGACAAAAAATCCCACCTGTCTTTTATCGAAGGTCTCTTTGCTAAGCTACGGTGAAAATAATTGAAAGCAAAAGGTTGATTTGATACCTGCTGTTTCAAAAGCAACAAAAACGCGAGAGACATTTAGGATAAAGATCAGTCACGTGTGAGATGAAGGACAGAGCTGTGCATGAGCAATGCAGAACATGGCCGCAGTGCGGGTACTGTGCACTGTCTGTTATCTGCATGTTGTTAGGAGGTATTTTATTCACAACAGAGATGCTCAGGCTTTCTGAGCATGCTTTTTGGGCAGGATGAAGTTGCTATCTAGCTCTTGAGTGTGGCTTTCAACTGCAGGGAACCTTGATCCACCTCTATCTGGAGGCACTTCGTAGACAAGGATAATGTCACACTGCACAGCCTGACCTCTGCCTTTTGCTTCTGTTTCCCACAGAGCACATTATCTGTGGCACTTTGCAATATATGGGGCAGTGGGTCACTTACACACTGCAGGCAGGTGAATCATTAGTGCTATCAGGCTCTTAAGGCTAGCCCCATTCCCATTGTGTGGGCATGACAGAAACCCACATGTTGATCATAGACTGGTTTGGGTTGGAAAGGACATTAAGATTATCTAGTTCCAACCCCCCTGCCACAGGCAGGAACTCCTCACCCTAGATGATGTTGCCCAAGGCTCTGTGGAGCCTGGCCTTGAACACTGCCAGGGATGGAGCATTTACCACATCCTTGGGCAACCTGTTCCAGTGCCTCACCACCCTCACAGTAAAGAATTTCCTTATATCTAACCTGTATTGCCCTCTTTAATTTTGAACCCATTACCCCTTGTCCTATCACTGCAGTTCCTGATGAAGAGTCGCTCTTCAGCATCCTTGTAGATCCCCTTCAGATACTGGAAGGTTGCTATGAGGTCTCCATGCAGCCTTCTCTTCTCCAGGCTGAACTGCCCCAACTTTCTCAGCCTGTCTTCATACGGGAGGTGCTCCAGTCCCCTGATCATCCTTGTGGCCCTCTAGACTTGTTCCAACAGCTCCATGTCCTTATGCTGAGGACACCAGAACTGCATACAGTAGTCTAAGTGGGGTCTCACGAGAGCAGAGTAGAGGGGCAGGATCACCTCCTTCGACCTGCTGGTCATGCTCATTTTGATGCAGCCCAGGACATGGTTAGTTTCATGACTGCGAGCGCACACTGAAGCCAGCTCATGTTGAGCTTCTCATCAACCAACATCTCCAAGTCCTTCTCCACAGGGCTGCTGTGAATCTTCTTCTCCCTCACCTGGATTTTCCATGTAAAAAATGCTCAGCACCTCATAGGATGAAACCCAGTTTGCTGAGCAACACTGATGTCAGCTCAGAGGTGCAAACCCTGAGGAGCACAAAATAATGCATAAGTTAATGGGGTTTGGGGAGGCCTGGACCTTACGCATGGTGAAATGTCTTAGGAAGATCTCTTCTCTGGTGTTCTGTGGTTGGTCCAGCAAAGCCCCAGTGGTCCATCCGGGCTTACCCAGGGACTCTGTGCAAAGAACAGGTGAGCCCTGCCCATTGCACTGCATCCCTGCAGACCTCCCTGGATCTTGCTTCTTTCTGAGCTGGGGCATCTCTTTACCTCCTTTCCATTTTCTGTCTTTATTAATAGCCTCAGCTGGGACATCACTGTATTCTGTGTTGCTTCTAACTCCTCTGTTCGGGCCATTGAATGTCCAAACCCTGCCATGAATATTGACTTAGCAAGTAGTAAACTTTTTCACCAGTCTTGTGGCATTTCTTGATGTTTCTGTAGTGCAGAATAAACTCATGTTTGTCCTGAAATCCAGAGTTTGGTCTGAGTTAAACTGATCTTGACTTTCACACTAACTTTGGAAAATAGATCCATTAACACATTTCCTGTGGGTATCCTGTTCATAGTTGGCTGCAGTTTATGGCAAGGATCTCTTTGTTTTGTTTTGGAGGGCTTTTTTTTGTATTTTCTGTAGCATTTTTTCTTGGTGCACAGCACTGGGATCCTCCCCATTTCCTGGAGCTCCAGGCTGATTGTAAACCACCACCACTGCCAGGCAGTGGTAGATGAGTTAGCCCAGTTACTGTGGTCTTCATGAACACAGGTATTAGTGGAACCTCTGCATCATTCAGGTGGGAGTTAAGCAAAGCCTAGGACTTGTACTGTCCTAGAAAGCACTGAAATTCATAGGAGATGCTTCAGTGCAGTGCTCTCCATGTCACCTTACCCTGGTTCAAAGCTCAGGACTGCCTTGTCCCTGCTTTGGAGAGGGAGCAGGTGTCCAGTGAAAGCAATCCTGGCTGACAGGATTGGGTAGAGTTGAAGAGACAGGTTTGGGTACAGTTGGAGAGAGTGCATGAGTGAACCGACATGAATTCACTTGGGTGAAGAGGTCTGTCTGCTTACTGAAGGGAGAAGATAGTTTCCCTTCTCTTTGTGCGCTGGGAGTTCCCATGGCTCATCAAATGAGATTTTATCAGATTGGCCTGAAACCTGCCTTTCTTCATTAGTCTAAATCCATGTCTCTCAGGAGAATGTTTGAGAACTGTTGGTGGAGGAGAAAATTCCTGACACGGTGAGACTTGTAAATCCTCAGCCTTGTTCCTGCAGTTGTAATTACTTTCTCATAGTAGGGGAGTTAGCATAAGGCCAGAGGAGTTAGCATAAGGCCAAGAGAAAGGGGCTTAAGCTAGGGCTTATGATTGGTGTCTTGGAAAAGTGAAGAGGATTTTTTATTTTGTAGTTAATGCTGTGGTGACAAAGTTGAAGCATTGGATTTAAGAGCTTACTCAATTAAGTTTCTTAGCATGTAGTTTCCCATCTTTTACACTGGGTTTCAGACAGAGCTGATGAAGTACCAGTCTCACTTGACCATACTATAAATTGCATTTAGTAATATTTTTGCCTAAACATTAGTCTCAGCATACTATTGATGTTAGAGTGTCATGTATACTGCTGGCCCATTATTGGTATACAAGGCACTATTCATTGGAAAGTGAAAGCCTCCAGCATTGCATATAAATAAAACAACCTTTCTCCTTTTCCATAATTAATGGAGAAACATTTTAAGGCCCTGCTGCCAAAGCTGGGCTTAATGCTGCAGTGTGTATATCAGGCTGGGGCTTCTTGGAGCTACAGGATACAGTCTGAGATGGAAGATGGCATCTAGTCCTACTCAAGTAGTGATTTTGGTGCCTGGAGCCAAATCTGGTTTGTGAAAGTATGGTAGGCTGCTGTCAGTGCCAGCTCTGTTACTCTGGCTTCAGCTGCCTGTCATCTTTGGTTGGAGTGTGGCCCCGTAGGGACGTTCAAAGCTTCTTGGTGCTTGTCACAAGTGTTGGGCTTGCTCCATTGGAGGCCCATTCAGTCTGTTTTTAAAAGTACATCTCTCTCTTTCTACTTCTTTATAAGTTCCGGTCCAGGAGAGCTGCTCTGAAATCCAAAAGATGGGATTTGTGTTCTTGGCTTGCCCACTTGTCTGTGGACTGGGTGGTAGTGGAGTGGGGTGGGAGCTGGGGTGGAGTGCTGCGTCTCTCCTGGGATCACAGAGGCGTTGCAGTGTGACAGGGAGCAGGAAGCAGAAAACACTTTGGTTTTGCCTGTTTTAATTCTCTGTGCTAAGCCTATGTGAAATGCCAGAGAAAACATTTTGCCATGTAAAAATGTGGAACTTGGGAAGCTTCATTTGTTGAAATGGAGCAGGGCTATAGCAGTGTACCTGTGCAGTGATGCTGTTTTGAGGTATCCTGGTCCAGGTGATGATGGCGGCATCTTTCTTGCAGGCCCATACAAGAAGATGGAGTGCCAGAAAATCATCAATTTTGGAAACCAGCTGCTTCGCCGGAAAAACGTGGACTGCGCTCGAGAGGACAGTCGGCTCTCACGATGCCTCAACACGTTTGACTTAGTGGCTCTGGGTGTAGGCAGCACTTTGGGTGCAGGTGTCTATGTACTGGCTGGAGCCGTGGCACGGGAAAATGCGGGGCCTGCCATTGTTATCTCCTTCTTGATTGCTGCCTTGGCTTCAGTGCTGGCTGGACTCTGCTACGGAGAATTCGGTGCTCGGGTTCCTAAGACGGGATCAGCTTATCTGTACAGCTACGTGACCGTGGGCGAGCTGTGGGCCTTCGTCACAGGGTGGAATTTAATCCTCTCCTATGTTATTGGTAAGTATAGTGGGTATGCTGTGAGGCCTTAGCTTTAGTCCAGGATGGCAGCATAGTTTGTAAGATCAGCTGCCTTTGGGTGCCTGTGTTACTCTTATCCAGGTGTCTGCTATGTTGGAAGAATGTCAGATTCCCCTCATGCTCTCAAGGCTGTTGGTTACAGAGTGTTCAGGATAAAGAGCTTACAGTTACATGGAACTGGCATCCAAGCAACTGGCATCTGATGTAATATGTGCAGGAGCTCGTTGTTCCTGTCCTAGAACATGAAATACTAGAGCCAGGCCAAAAAAAAAAACCAAAACCAAACAGCACTAAAGAAATAATCTGTCTACCATAACGTGTGGAGTTTTTCAAGATAAAATTGATGGCTCTGATGTCCCACCTCTTTAAAAGAATTCACGCTGTGCACTTTGTGTGAACAGAAGAGTCTGTTCTGCAGCTTGTTTTCCCACTGTTGCAAAGCTGGATTAGGGTGGAGAGTGTTCCCAGCTTTGCTGCAGGCATTGCCTACCACTACTGTAGAGGCTGTAGCCGTAGTTGAACACAGGCACTGTCTGACGTGATTGCCTGTGCTGGAGTTGAGACCTGAGCACGTGCCTGCAGGTGAGTGTGTCAGGACAAACTGTTCTAGATATAAGGGGGCCCCTGACGGCGTCCTCTGAGGAACTGCTCTGCAAACAAAACCAAACCAACCTCTTTTTTTAACTAGGTAATTACGTACAGTAGTAATTATATCCTGCAATTAGATGCTGTTATATATAGCATACTGTATTAGACATTGGGAGTAATCATAGCTACTTTCACGCAGAAGAGGGAGAAGTTGGCTATTACCCAAACCTACTTATTTTACACAGTGCTGTCACTGTCTGGTGGTAGCTCTTCGTTGTTACTATTTCAGTTCTCTGAAATGACTCTTCTGGCCCAGACAATGTCCCGGTCTTGGTCATCCTGAGACCCCAGGTTCAGTCCTCACCCTGGCAAGCTGTGTGTGGTTTGGTGCTCTCGGGAACCACAGCAAACAGCAGCCCCGGAGGGGTAAGTCTAAGCACTTGCTGCAGGCAGGAGTTTTACCACTTGCTGGGATCATCACCACCATCCTGCAGTGGGCTGACTTACACTCAGGTAACCTGTAAATTACATCTTTATCCCGCTTGGATGCTCTAGCACTGGAGGCTGGAGCAGACCTGCTGGAGTGCAGAGCTTGTAGAGCTGGGTGAGTGTTGTGATCCAGGCTCTGGTGCTCCAGTGTCATGCTTCTGGAGGCCAGCTGGCTTCTGCAAGGTCCCTCTGCCTGAGCTGCAAAGACAGGCATCTGGGGTCCTGATCCAGAGTGCACAGGGCTGCCAGCGACTTCTGCCAGCGTGACAGTTGGACCTCTCTAGTAACAGAAATTACCAGGCCCGGGGGAAGTTCAGGGTGCTGGGGGTGTAAGGAAAAGGTCAGTCTAGGCGGTAGCAAAGGCAAAGTTGGGGTTTACTAAGAAGCCAAACTATATGGATTTTTTTCATCTTGTCAGCTGAGCGTGAGACCCATCACCTGTGTGTGTTACCACCAAAGCAGATGCCAGGCCTGAATACAGGCTGTGGGCTGGATCTGCAGAGGAAAGGTTGCTCCCAGCACCCAGGAAGCACATGCAAGGTTGCTTTGGAGCCCCCCATGGCAAAAAGCCTTGCAAGGTGACCCCAGTTTGGAACATGTGCCAACCACAAAAGGTGATCTGCATCCTTTCTGTCCTCTGGCAGGAACCTCGAGCGTGGCCAGAGCCTGGAGTGCGACGTTTGATGAGATCATAGGCCAGCACATTGAAGAGTTTTGCAGAAGATACATGAAGATGGATGCTCCTGGAGTGCTGGCAAAATACCCAGACATCTTTGCCGTGGTGATAATCACCATCCTCACAGGTAAAACCTCACAGGGGTATGTGAGTCTTCGACCTCCTCCCTCTGTCATTTCATTGTTTGCTTTTGGACTTCGCACAGAGTCCTCATTTATTTTGGACAACATATTGAAGACTTTTTCTTTGGTACATGTTGTGGATTGACCTATATAGTTGCTGTGGAGTTAAGACAGGGCATAGCCTGTTTACAAGGTTTTTAATTAGAGGGGAGCATTCTCAATATTTTTTGAGCCCCTTTTAAAACCTTCAATCAAATTTTATATAAGGAAGAAAAGATGACTTGTTATCCTCAGTCAGGTATGGAAGTTTAATCCTTCCCTCCACAAATCCTATTACACAAGAATTCATTCAAGGAACCTTATTCCCCATTTGATAATCCGCTAATTTGAAGAGCATTGAGCCAGGAAAGTAAGGGCGGGGAAGGGACTCAGTAACCATCTCATACTACTGTTTTGGTTTGGGTTCTTTTTTAAATATGTATAGGCTTCAGTTTGCAGCATTGAATGCAAGATTCCAGAGAAATAAATGTGTGACAAACACTCAGGTCCTCTTTTTTCCTCTAAAAATGTGCCAAGGCTTTGATCAGAATTTGGAAAAGTTTTGGAAAATTTTAAAATGAAAATCCTTCTGAACTGTAACCTCTGCTCCAACTGGATCTTGCAAAGCCAAATTTAGGCAAAGTTAAGAAATTATGCTTCTCGCGTACCCCTGTGGTTTCCAGACCACAGAAGCTGCGGTGTCACCCCCACAAGGTTATCCCAACATTTCCCACCCTGATAAAGACGAGCATCTCACAGCTGGGCTCACAGGGATAGGCTTCATAAGTAAGGGACGCTTTGGCATCTGGGTTTGCATCTGAATCTAGGGCTATATCGAGGACTACTGAAGTCAAAAGCAGCCGTCTGTTTTCAGGGCTACATCTGAATGGGAGAGATTTTCCTCTTCATTTGTATGTAATAGGAATTGCTCTGGTTTCAAGTTAGAATCTGGTCTTTCACCTCAGATACTATTTGCAAAATTTAGAACTCCTCACTTTAGCACTACATAGGCATAAAATTATACAGATTGCCAGTGGCTTTATTCCTCTGCATTGAGGAAATTCCCTGGATTTTAATAAAAAATGCAACCATTCTTTTCTACAAAAGCTGCTGAATAAGCTTTAGTCCTAATAAGCACTACAAGTTTATTTCTGCTTGCATTGTCCTGAGCTTCAGATTTGTACAAGGTACTTTAAAAGATTTCCTGGGCAGGTACACAGTTCAATTGAACTCTTCCCTGATGTGGCTGTCTCATCTTATTTCCTATTTTAAAAGAAGGAAAGGTGAGTGCATAGGATGCTTCCCTCTCCTTGAAGTGCCTACTGGAGTAGCAGTAAGGACACCCTGTTGTGCTTCTCTTCTCCCTCAGGCCAGTGCGAATTTTTTTTACCTTCTTCCTCAGCCACCTTCTTAGATTTGGATTAAAAGTTTGGGTTCTCAAAAATCAGACACCTGAAGAGCAAACACAAGTTACCAGAGCTGCTTGTTGTGAGAAGCCAACCTGTGCATCAGTGAGTTGCTGGTTATCAAAGCCTGTAAACGTGCTTTTCTTCACATGGGTGCTCTTAAGATCACAAGCTGAGATCGTGCTCTGCTGGACTCACTGGTAAAGCTCCCACTGATTGAAGTGGGAGCAAGATTCCCAAGATGCCACCTTCTGCTGTATCTTCAGCACTAACAGTAGTTGTCCTCCTGGATTCGGTCCCTGCCCATAGTTTTCCCTGCTTCTAGGGAAAGTGAACATTGTTCATAACTTGTGCATTTGGCCAAGACCTTTAAGACAATGTTCCTTCATGAAAAACCATCTGGGGTGCTTCCACCAGGTCTCTGGGTGGAGTTGAGGCTGTGGCTAGCTGACACAGCATGGTGCCATGAGGTGTCTAGAACTGGCATTGAAAGCACTGGAAACAGCTTAGCTGTGTTTGCAAAGCACCTTACCAGGGGCATGTGCCACATGGGCATGCTGAGTGGGAAGATGTGTCACATCCCACAGTAGTAATGTGAGGGCTGGAGTCCTTGTCCTCCTTCTGAGTGAGTTAATCCTGACCTACCTGAACTACTTGGCTTTGTGGAGAAATGAGGTGTGGTAAGTTGGGCAGAGCACAGCAGGAACAGCTCTGAACTATCTCTTCAAGTCTCCAGTGCTTGCTGCTAGTAGTGAAATACCTGACTGCTTATGCCATTTTTTCCCCAGGGCTTTTAATTTTTGGTGTGAAGGAATCTGCCCTGGTGAACAAAGTGTTCACCTGCATCAACATCCTTGTTCTTGGCTTCGTCATGGTCTCTGGCTTCGTGAAAGGGTCTATTAAAAACTGGCAGCTGACTGAACAGGACATTTACAACACCAGCCATGGCACTTATGGAGACAAGTAGGTTGGATCTTTTGTTCTCAGCTCTGAAATTGATAGGTTTTCAAATGCAACTTTATAGGGGAGTTTGGGGAGTGATTTAGAAAATCAGTGAATGGGATACTCCCTGCTTTGCCAAATGCCTTGAAAGCAAAGCTGGCTTCAGTGGGTGTTTGCTGAAAGCAGGCTGTGCTGATGGGCTAAAATTGGTGGGAGATAGGCTGTGTCAATGTGGGCCCTGCTGCAGGA
>JANHGB010047956.1:10820-31081 GCA_026283785.1 Coracopsis vasa
TTTGCTGAAAGCAGGCTGTGCTGATGGGCTAAAATTGGTGGGAGATAGGCTGTGTCAATGTGGGCCCTGCTGCAGGACTGACATTTCCAGCCTCATGAGAAATAACAGCATCCAAATTTGAAAGAAAAAGGTTTTTAGACAGCGTCTCACCCAAGGCTACACCAGGCTGTCCTGGTGTCTCAATGAAGCTGTGACTGGGTGCGGCTCTGTAGTTTCTTTGGACGCTTGGGCAGTATCCTTGAGGCATTGTTAGACCTTTTGGAGACCTTGTTCCAGACACTCCAGTAAAATCATAAAATCACAGAATCAAAGAATAGTTTGTGTTGGAAGGGACCTTCAAAGGTCATCTAGTCCAACCCCCCTGCAGCGAGCAGGGACATCTTCAACTAGATCAGGTTGCCCAGAACCACGTCCAGCCTGGCCTTGAATGTCTCCAGGGTTGGCACATCCACCATCTCCCTGTGCAATCTGTGCCAGTGTTTCATCATCCTCCTTGTAAGGAATTTCTTCCTCATGTACAGCCTGAAGGGCAAATTGCAGATTATTTTAATGTGTTGCAGAAAGCGTATCACAAATCCAATTTAATGGTATTTTGCTACTTGGCCAAAATCCTGTCTTCTTATACAAGATCAAAATTAAGGAGCTTACAAGGGTTGCCAGAGATACAAGGCTGTTCATTTTTTTCTTGAGACTATACAACACAGAATGAGGGCTTTTAAATATCTCCATGTACATCAACTCAGTCCTGGCTCAGTATCTAATCCATTTATGCTGGCCTGCAAGGAAGCACAGCTTAGCAAAAACTGAAGACATTTATAAATGTTGCATTGGTCAAATTTAGCTTGTGTGCAGGCTGCTTACTGAACCTCTCTGCAAAATTCAGCCTGCTGTGAACAAATTGCTTCTATAGGACAGGTCTCCCCTTCTTCTCTGCTATTCCCATGCAAGGAGCAATTAGTGCAGTAGCTCCAAAGTGTAACTGTAGCTCTTTGACCTGTAGCACTTTATTTTTATAAAACCTATCTGGGACTTACCTTACTTTATCGTTATTTCCGGAGTAATCCACATTTGGGTTGTGCTGTTTCTGCAAGTAACAGGTCAGTTTTCATCTAAGTCTCAACAGAGCTTCTATGGGAGAGTTCAGATGCTTACACCTGGTAAGACTTGCAGATTTGGGATTTATGTTAATTGCCTTAATTCATCTTTATGAAGGCTTTTCCCTGAAAAAGTGACCTAAGTACTTGAACTGAAGGGTACGTTATACATGACTCAGGACAGGCACATGGATCTAGAGTCCTGATCCAGAGTGTGCTGGGACCAGTATGTGTTTGCCTGTGAACTTTAGTGAACTTTGAATGAGGGTCAGCAAAGCATCAGGGATGTAGCCTTCTCTCTTCCCTCAGGATCACCAGTATGGTTTGGGTACGAACTTGGCACAGGGAACTTTGAGGTTGGGAGTGGAAAATTGTGCACATTCTAGACAGTCATGGCACCCTGCGTTGCTCTCTGGTATCTACTTACCTATATGTTGTCTGGGTCCATCGTAGGTGAAAAGGGCATGGTTTACATATTTCTCAGTCTTTAGCTTTCAGAATTACATGTTGTGCTTTGTCCAAAGCTTATGTTTAAATGAGTGTATTACACACATGCAATGATATTAGGAGAGGACTTTTAATACGCATGCTGTTTTCTCCTTGTCTTAGCTATTTTTATCCAGCCCCCAAAACAGGTGGTGGGAACACACCATGAAGCATTTTTATTCCATGCATCCCCCAGGCTGTTGCAGGCCAGTCCCAAGCTCAGCACTGTGTAGGGCTGTAGCATTTTGCATGGTATTTGTATGCAAGCATATGAAAGGGAGAGTGTGTTCTGTTGAAGTCCAGCTTTGGATTTTCTTATGAGGTATATGTGTAGTTTTGTTACTCCCACCTAGACAGGATGACTTCTAACTCAGTGCCATGCCTTTTAGTCAAACACAGGAAGAAAAGCTCTACGGTGTTGGAGGGTTTATGCCCTATGGATTGAAAGGAGTCCTCTCAGGGGCAGCCACGTGTTTTTATGCTTTCGTGGGATTTGACTGTATTGCTACTACAGGTAAGAGGGAAGGTGTCTTCATTCCAGTTTTGAACCTGGTTGGTGGTAGATTGGCTTTCAGTAATGTTGCACAGCACAGATAATGAGTAATTCAGGGCATTGCTTTCATCATCCCTCTGAACCTCAGCCCAAAATAGACTTGGCTCAGCTGTTCCTAATAGTCAAAGAGTTGAGTGTGGCCAAGTCCCTCGGTGTGTAAGTGTTGACTTTCAGCTGCTCTGGCAGGCAGCTAGACTGTATAATCCACAAAATGAGCTTTCTGCCTTCTGTGCCTGCAGGCTCCAATCTCATGGGTGGTCACTGGTGACACTAACCAGAAACAGAAAACATGTCTGGCATTACCAGTTAGGCAGACAGGGAAGGCTCAGGTTCACATGCCTTCTGTAACTGGTGAAGTTTGAATCTCTAACTCCAAGTGGTGCTTTAATCGACAGGTTATTCTTGAGTAGGGTTCTTCAGTGCCTTCAGGTGAAGAAGCTCCGCTGGCTTGGAGTATTTAAAGAGCCAGAGAAGGAGGGAGCCTCTGCAGAGTCATCTGCAGCCTAAAGCTGTGCCTCAAAGTTAGAAGGAGTTTCTGTGTCCAAAGGCTCTCTTTCTGAGAGAGAAATCATCAGCATTGTCTTATTTTTCCTGGCTAAGAAGAATCTCAGTTCCCTGGAGAAAGGAAGGATTATTGTTAATTTCCCATTTGGCATGAACTGACTTGCTTCAAAGCTGGAGCAGAGAGGAACAGATTATCACAAAGACAGATAAAGCAGTACTGTCTCTTACTCCAAGGAGCTTGAGAAGTGCTGACTCCATTACTCCAGCCAGCCCTAGAGCCTCTCCTTGGAGGAGAAACGCATTCATTCGCCTTTGTCTTCTAGGTGTATGGGTCTCTGCTTAGTGGTTTTTCCTCCCGAAAAGCCAAACCTGAGGAGTTCTTGCTTTCAGAGAAGGGCAGCTCTGTTGAACAGGGAAGACTCAAATCTTAATTAATCAGTGCCTGAATTTTATTATTTTTTTAAAGCATTCATCCCAGCCTAGTTGGCAAAAAATCTTCCTTAAAAAGTAAAGGAAATCCTTTTTTAAGAGAGTTTTTCAAGGATCTGTGTGATTTCCAGGTGCTGTGCAAAGTCTGCCTCTCTCTGGAACTGGACACCTGTGGTGTTGTGTTCACTGTGTAGCAGTTCTGGTGGAGACGCTGACTAAAATGGTCACCCATGGATTTGCCCTACAGTAATTTCCTGTCCCATCATTTGTGATCATTGAATACTTGGGGCTGCACCATCAGTGGAATAGCAGGAGTAATTGAAGGTAAAAATAATCCTTTTTGGAGAAGGGACTATTTTTAATCGTCTCTGTGCCTGAGTTTACAAGGTCTCCACAAATATTTGTCAGAAGGAGTGACAGGAGCAGTAGAAGTAGGAGCAAACAGGCTGATTTGCCAAATGGTTGGGGCAGGCCATCAGCAGTGGCACGGTCAAAACACCACCTTGTTGCCTGTGAAGCCTTTGAAAGCCCTGGTCAGCATGCCTTAGGCTGGGAAAAAGTTCTTGCTCATTGTTTAGCTGATGTTTAAATTTCTTTCTTCTAGGTGAGGAGGTAAAAAACCCTCAGAAGGCCATTCCTATTGGCATTGTGGCATCTCTGCTCATCTGCTTTGTGGCTTATTTTGGCGTGTCAGCTGCCCTGACACTCATGATGCCTTACTACCAGCTGGATACCAATAGCCCTTTACCCAATGCCTTTAAATATGTGGGTTGGGATGGAGCCAATTATGCTGTGGCTGTTGGTTCTTTGTGTGCGCTTTCTACGAGGTGAGACTCTGCTCTTCCTTTGTGCATCTCTCAAGGCAAACATGTATCTCCAGCTCCTTTAAAAAATGGGGTGTGTCAGGGTTTTGCCTTCACTGTGTTCCCCTGCATCAAGAGAGCCAAGACCAGGGATGAAATTCAGACCTACTGACTTCAAAAGGACCAGGATTTCACGCTGTGATAGATTTCAGAGTTGCACGTGACCAGTTTCACTTCAGAAACTCCCACCTTAGCAGCAGACCCAGCAGGTGCATCTCTGGAATATAAATATGGATAGAGTGACTAAGTCATGGAGGCAACTCCACAGTGCAACCACGGTTTGCCTGCAAGGCATCCTGGCCTGCTGAGTAGAGAGCAGACTTGTGTCAGGTAGTGAAGGGTGCATCTTTTGGAGTGTATGGAGCTCACCATATCCAGGTTGTCTGTGGGACAGGTATCTGGATGGGTGGCAGGGCAGGCTGGAGGCAGATATGTCATGTTCTGCACTCTGGAAGCTATTGTTTCAGATAAATTTAGACATATTCAGATAGGTAGGCAACTCCTAGAGGCTCACAGAAGTTATAGCTTTTTTGCTACCTGAAAGCCAGGCTGTTTTCATGCCCCACGGCTTGTTTAGGTATCCAGATTCTTAGAGCTGCGCCTCAGTTGCCAGCCATCAGTAACGGGTGTGCAGGGGGAGCCCTTGAAGAAGAAGCTTAAGTGAAGGAAAGCCACCTGTTCTGTATTTGTACTTCCATAAACTTGCTTTCATTTGTGTGCTTGTGCTCCCCAGGAGGTGATACAAGTAGATCATTTCCCCTTTCTTTGTCCTTAGTCTCCTTGGCTCCATGTTTCCAATGCCTCGAATAATTTATGCTATGGCAGAAGATGGACTTCTCTTTAAATTTTTGGCTAAAGTCAACGAGAAAAGAAAAACTCCAGTAATTGCAACAGTGACTTCAGGAATCATTGCAGGTAATATCCAAAGACTTGTGCAAATGTGTGGAAAGGACACATAAGCTCTTCACAGGGGCAGATTAAGTCCGCCTGACTCTAGCCTGCTTATTAATCGGATGTATTGCACAGCATGACATCCCAGAGAGTGTCCTGGGTTTCCAGGGCGTGCTCTGAAGGGGCTGGATGAGCATGAATAGCTGTCCATCTTTCTCAGAGCTTATTGCTGCCATCCTATCTCATGCCAAGAATTGCTGTTATCTGTTCCCTGGGTGCTCTGCTGGCCTTAAAAATTGTTAACCCCTTGCAACATGGCAGCCAGGGGTGCCCAGCATCCTTGTGGCTGCTGGGCTGGCATGGTTGAAGATACTGCACTGCCTGTGGGTAGCAGCTCGGCAGAAGATGCCAGAGCAGCCGGAGACAGGCAGATGGTCCCAGTGGCACTGGTATTTGTTAATCAGTTAGTCTCAGCTGGCAGCTGTTCTGTTCTTCCTTTTCCTCTCCCAGCCCCCAGGAGTATAGGAATTAAACCTCCCAGATGGCAAAGATGAGCAGCTTACCCTCTTCTTGCAGCTTCCTTGCAATGCCTGCAAATGCAGGATTAGACATTGGTACAAGAACTTGCCACCTTTGGGGGGGAGTGCTGCTAGACTGCCGTAGTGAGCTCTGAGCTCGTACGACTGGTGGTGTCACCTGAATGTCTGACTGTGGTGTCTGTCCTCCACTCACTTGTTTCTCCTTCTGAAGGCCCTTGTACAAAGCTCTGTACAACGGGGGGTTGCCTGCTGAAGGTGTATAAGCACCTTAGGGTAATCCTTGGGGGATGGTAGTCTATACCTTTGTCTGGAAACTCCATAATAGTCATGGTACCTCAAGATTCCTTCCTTGATGCTTGTTCCCATTGCATGTACAAGCCTAGTTTTGCCCCAGCTGAGCTGAGACACTGGAGTGAGGTGCTGCCTGTCCCCTAGCTACTTCCAGGAGATAACTGTCGCATTAGGGGTGCTGCGGCTGTGCCAGAGGACTCCAGCAACAAGTCTGTGGCTTAAACACCTGCTTATTGCTGGTAGTTAGGTGAACATACACATATGAGACAAACAGGCTGTCATTTACTGTAGCAAATGGTTCCTCTAGTTCCAGCTAGTGAGGCTGTGCAAGGCACAAAGTATTCATGTGCAAAGTTGTGCCTCTGCTCAGCTCAAGCTCTCCTATCCAAGAGCTGAGCAGGAGTCACATGTGTGCTGGGTTATCATTAATGCTCCTGTGGTGCACATACTCTGCTGTGTTAACTGATTTTTCTTCCCTCTCTCACCTTCCTCTCCTCTTACAGCTGTAATGGCCTTTCTCTTTGACTTGAAAGATCTTGTGGATCTCATGTCCATCGGGACCCTCCTGGCTTACTCCTTGGTGGCAGCCTGCGTGTTGGTACTAAGGTATGGATGTAGAAATCACCTCTCTGTACCACTCAGACAGAAATCCTCGTAGCGATCAAATGCCCTCATAGTTTCCATAGACCTAGTAAAACCAAGAACATTTATAGCTTCAAGCATGTGAAGAACTTGTTTCTTTAAGCTTATGGGAGATTGCGCTATTTGAATCTGCAAGGGGGTCATCTGAATTTGGTTAATGCTCGATCCATGCCGCTCCTGCTGTGGTCAACCCCGAATGCCCAGAGAGATATACCAGTGAGTGGGGGTGAGATGTGGGTGGTCCTGGATGCCTTCATTGTCACCGCTCCTTCCCAATGGTGATACAGCTTTAGGTTGTCTTACTTTTGGAAGAGGATAAAGTCTAACAGCAGCAAAAAAGCTGAGTATGTGTTTACAGGATCATTACCCTAGTGCATGGCTTTTAGAAGTGCTGAGCTCCCACAGCTTCCCTAGCCTAAGCTGAAAATTGAGTATCTTCATTGCTTGGCACCTCACAGACAACTACTCTATGTAGTGTTCTACCCATGATGACTGTACTTGAAGATCACGTTACTGAAAATGCCTTTATGTGTTCCATGACTCATTCAGAGTCAGGTGGAGGCTTTTTACAAGCTCACAGAAAATGCATTGAACTAAGAACTATCTTGCAGCAGGTGAAGGGACAACACTACTGTAATGCAGTTGCTGTGTGCTTGTGCTGTCCCCTTTGCCCCTTGAAAATCCTTGCTGAAAATTCCTTGTCTATCTCACTTTTCCTCTGACTTCCGAGCTCCCTCTTTTCCCTAGAGCTGGAAATGGCTTCTTAATTTGCTTTTGCAAGCTGCTGTACCTATCGTGTAGCATTTTCCCCATTGCAAATTAGCAGAGCTAACAGCCTGTCCTGTAGTGGCCTGGGCAGCTGATTTGGCTGCCCCGTTGGCTGCCTAATGAAGTAGCAGCTGAGTTGTTTCCAAAGCTGTAAGGGCCGCCACTAACATCCTGCTGTGCCTGGACCCAAGGATTTCACTGCATTTGCCAATTCACTGTGTTTCACAAATGCCCTCGTTGCAAACACATCCCCACAGAAGCGATTTTAAGATGTCTTTCAAAATGGCCTTTTTCTTTAGTCATGCTTCTGCCAGAGAGTCACGGAAAAAACCTTCTATAAAAGAGAGCTGAGGCTGGAATAGTGGGGTTTTTTTCTTTATGGTTCCACATGGTTTTTTGTAAGGGCACTGTTGAGTGAGGTGCTGTCCATTCTTTGTTCACCTCTTCCTTCCCTATGTGGCTGCAGATAAGTTAGCAGAAGGGATTGGGATAGAGAGGGATGGGGCACCAGGAATATCACCACGATCAGCAGTTGCTGGGTGTGATAATCTGCTGAGCTGTTAGCTTAGCCACCCCCATGCCAAAACACAAGAGCTGAACTGCCACAGATAACCCAACAGCCTGGTTACAACTGTCTGTCTGTCCCTCTACTGCTTCCTTCTCTAGTCCTCACTATTACTTGATCGTGTTTTGGTTACACAGTCAATAGGGTTTGTGGAAGAGAACACTGTCCAGTTTAAAACACTGACTACAACCGAGTTGTAGGTGATAAAAGCAGACCATATTTGCTTACATCATGACCACATTATTCTGAGAATTTCCCCCCTGAAACAGAAGGGTGTAGACCTTCTGTGGGCCTATTCTGGTGTTAGAGTGATTTGGGGCATAGCCATGACTATCTGTAGTACCCTGTGCCAAACCAATATGCTCTTTGTTTCATTTCCGTTTTCCTAGGTATCAGCCAGAGCAGCCTAATTTGGCGTACCAGATGGCTAGGACAACAGAGGAGACAGATAACAATGAGTCTGTGAGCACCAGTGAGTCTCAGGCTGGATTTCTGCCAGAGGAGGAGGAGAAGTGTTCCCTCAAAGCCATATTGTGTCCCCCAAATTCGGACCCTTCCAAATTCTCTGGCTCGGTGGTGAACATCTCAACCTTCATCATTGGTAAGCACTGGGCAGTGCAGCTTGGAGGGAGTGAGCCAGCTGGTAGGTCCTTATACTCACTGTGGCAGGAAAGCTCACCTCCTTGCCCTGGTTTTGATAAGCTCTGGTAACAGCCAAAATAATTGAATATCTGCAGATTAAATTTATGACTTGAAAAGAAATCCAGAGATGAGGGGGGTGGGTATATAGGGAGAAGGGCATATCCCTTACAGTTAGTCTTTTCATGTGTTGCTGTTTTGTTTGCCAAGCTTTCAGACTCTGCTTTCCTCACTTGTGGTTTTGGCTTCCTTGGTTTTGGGGTTGGTTGGTTGTTTGTGTTTGTTGTTGTTTTTCTGTTTCTAAAAACAAGAATCGATATGCTTTGATGTCTGTTCACAGGTTTCCTTATTGTGGGTAGCTGTATCTTGACTGCTCTTGAGCCAAGTGTTCTGATAAAGGCTATATGGATTATTGCTGCCATCCTTGTTCTTGTTGTCAGCTTTGTTATATGGAAACAGCCTGAAAGCAAAACCAAGCTCTCCTTTAAGGTGAGTGTCCTGGGAGGTGTAGCTAGAGGTGGGAGGTGGTTGGAGGAGGAAGTACATGTTGACCTGTGTCAGAAGAAAGGTCCTGGCCAAGTGGGCATGCAGAGAATATAGGCATGATGTGCAGCACTGTCCATAGAGCTGATGGTTTGAGCTCTTCAGCTATTGTGTCTGTAACCTCTTGTAGTCTGCACTCCTTGCAAAAAGGGATGTCTTACCAGAGCCAAGCTAAGCCTCTGAGTGTAGTTTTCTCTTGGGTTCTAACCTCAAGAGGTTAGTATAGATGCTTTGCTGCAACATGCAAGTGTAGCAAAAGTAGCATTGTGGCAAGCCTACAGCAGTGCCCTGTGGGCAGAAGCAGATTTGGCGCAGAAAGACCCACTGAAGGGGTTATCTGGGAGGTTGGAGGAGGGAATCAGGAGGGGAAGCCTTGGGTCAGATCAGAGGTGACAATAGAGGACTTTAAAAGAAATGTAAATGGTGCTGAAGTCCAGAACAAGCTGGGAGGGCAGAACTTGATGCAGAGATGTGTCCAGAAGGGAAGGGCAGGACAGTGCTTTTGAAAGCGGATGGTTATAGAATATGGAAGAGACAGAGATCAGAAGAAAAAGGGATGGTTTGAAGGGCCATGTTAGATCGTGGATACAGAGGAAAAGAGAAACCAAGAAGAAAGTTTTGTGTGAGTATCAAAGGGGTACTTGCTAAAATGCTGTGAGAAAGTGCACTTTCGTATCCTGTTTAGTCCCCAGGGAGATTAAGGGGTGTCCATTCTTTGTTTAACACCCTTAAGTATGAGGAACTCTGTCATTTTCCTGCCTTTCCAAGCACACCATCCTTTCTATATTAAACACTGGGAAATTTGGTTTGTTTTTTTTTTATTATAATCCTGCAAGTCATATTTTGTCATTGATTTCAGGTTATTTCCCCAATTTATTAAGTTAATTTTGGATTCTAATGCCATCCTCCAAACTGCTCTCATTCTGACTGCTCTTCAATTGCAGTTTTTCAGTTAATTCTCTGATTTTAATTGTCTAATCCAGCCAGCGTTGCCCAGGGTAGTGTTTGCAGCTCATTTTGTGGTTATGGTCCCAGAAGTGGAAACAGAAATGTCCAGGAGCAGAAAATTTAGGAACTGTCATCTAGACTATTTTCTGAACTCACTTCTAAGGAGACCTCTTTGCTTCACACTCCAGATATTTTACCTCCTTCTCTTCCCCTCAGCCACTACCCTGTCAGAGGGGGGAAAAAAATGAGACCTGTCACTTCTAAATCTGTAGTAACTGTTTCTTATCTCCTTGTGGTGCTTCAGACATTTACAACCTGTCAAGGGACTTTCCTCTAAAGTCTCTCTGGGAATCCAAGGCTGACTGGTTTATTTCCCAGTTGTTTTTCTGTATTTCTTTTTAATAGGTAATTTTTTTCCCTTCTCCACTCTTTAGAGACCTTATAGGTCTACCAAGAGCTCTGAGATGCCTATTAATGGTTCAGAGATCACTTCTGCAGTCTCTGGATATATAGTAACCCACTGAGGGAAATCTCATTTTTCCCTCCTAATGTGACAAAGCCTGATTCAGAAAAATACTCTTCCTCTGCTTTCTAATTTGTGTGTCCATCCGCTTTCTCTAATGATGTGAACAGATACTCACCGTAAATGTTTTCTGCTCTTTTGCTGGGGGCTTTTTTTGTGATGCTTAAGTCAAGAAAGCTACTACAACACTTCAGCCTGTTTCTTCTTGTAAAGCTCCTTTTTCCTTAGGAGTGAAGTTTACTTTTTTTTTAGCTTCACCCTGTTCACAAAGCTTTCTATTGTTATAATTTGACTTTATTGTCTTACTCTTCTTTGATTCTCAGATCACTAAAGTGTTCCTAGTATAGCTGCAATATTTGCTGGTTTTCTTTTGCTCTGGGATTATTTGCATTATATTGCTTAATTACTGTGGTACCTGCTGAATGAAGTTCCTCAGACATTCCCCTTACCTTCTTCTCCTGTCTTCAGTAGGTGCCTGTCATGATGAAGTCCTTGGTTTTCCTCTTATTTCCTTCCCCCCACAAATATTTAGCATTGCTGCTAAAACTCCCTCTTGCCTCCTTCCAGACCACAAAACAAGGGCGTTCTTACAACAGGTGAACAGCATTGTTCACATCCCTCTCCCACGGCAGACTGATGCCCTCTGGTTTTGTCTAACCTTGCCTTTTCTCGTATCTGACAGATGAAGAGTTGGTGACAGTCATCACTTTCTGTTCACAATGGATCCAATATTCTTGCCTGCCTATTAATCATCCCTGTGGATGTAACATATACCTCTTTTCTTTTTTAGGTACCTCTTTTGCCCCTTCTTCCTGTTGTGAGTATTTTTGTGAATGTTTACCTCATGATGCAGCTTGACCTGGGCACATGGATCCGGTTTGCAGTCTGGATGCTCATAGGTGTGTTAGAGAAAAAATGCTGTGTTGAACATTACTAGATTTTGTTAATCATAAATTCCTTGTAGCATTCTAGGGAGGTATTCTGCACTCTCACCATCCTTGGGCAAACTTGGTGACTCAACTGAAGGCATTTAGGCAGTGTGCCTCAAGCTTGTTTTGAATTCAAGTGTCTTGAAGCCTTTGTGAGGATAAAACAACAACCCATGAACTATCTTATGGGTCTTGTTGCCAACAAGAAACCACAGAGTGTTTCTTCTTGGCTGGTCTTGAACTGCAGTCCAGGTGGTGGGCTTTGTGCTTCTGGAGCTGAAGGAGCTGAGCTGCATCCCAAGATGCTCCCAATAGGCATGTGGAGAAGGCTGAATTGCCTGAAACACCCAGGGAATTTATTACGGTAAAAAAATATGTTTGTAATATCAGCATCAATGCTTATGGGATGGATGCTGTAGGTACCTAAATGGAGAAAGAAACCTCTGGGCAGAATGGACTCACTGGAAAGCATGAGAGACTTTTCTAATTGGGCCCCCTTTTTGGGGCTGGGATAGATTGTCTTTTAAAGACTGGTGCCTGTGTTAATGGCTTTTTTCCCAAAGGTAGATAGTGGCTGTCCACTAGAAGCCAGCCATCAAGTTGGCTGATGTTACCCCTGATGCAACCTGTATTGTAGTGAGTGTGGTTCTATTACCTTGCAGAGCTAACAGTGCCCTCTCCCCTTGGCTTCCACAGGTTTTATCATCTACTTTACTTATGGAATATGGCACAGCGTGGAAGCCACTTATGCTGCCTCAGCAGATGCAGAGAGAAACACGGACGCTGGCTCAGAGAGCTGTAAATGACTGCATGTTTGGCTATGGGCAACTGGGGAATGGCTGCAGTGAAGGAAGCTTTGCAGTGGGGGTCCTGAACCAGGTTATGTCTGGTTAATCAGTGATGCAGGAATAAGGAAGCATAATGTGGGACTCCCCAGCCCTGTTGCTGCAGCTTGCAGTCTGCTTAGTAGCCCAGTTAAAAGGGATCACAAGGAAAAAAGCCACACCTCTGGCATACTCCTGGCAGCACTCTCAGCTAATGTGGGGCTATGCGCTTCCCTTCCTCCCTCTTCAGCTTTTTATTTTTTTCCCAGTGTGTAGAAAGAAAACTGCTTCTGTGTGCCAGTTAACCTTAAATGCTGCTATGAAACCAGGCCTCACCAAGGTCTTTCTTTCAGTAGCCCCAGGAATTACCTCCCCACAGATACTCTACCTGATTTTGCAGTGCTACTGTCAGGTTTAGAGCAGATCCGTCCTTCACCTGATGTGAGCTGTATCCCACATGTATGCACAAGAAAAGGTTCTCTCCAAACATCAGCTTTCACCTGGTTAAGAAAGCACCTTGAAGACTTGCATTCTTTAAAGTATCAGATCTCATAGTTCTTGCTGTATTTAACTTTTTCTTAACTGCATACTGGTATGCTTTAAGGCACATTGCTGCTGTGAAGTGCTGGGAGGGTTTTTGGTCGCTGCTTGTTGGGTGAATGGTTGCTTGCCAGCATGCAGGTAGTGCCAACAGATGTTTCTGCTTATATGTTCAGCAGAGGGATTGCCAGGTTTCGTTTTAAAACTATGTAGTGCAAGAACTTGAATGGCTTGAAAAGAATGGGTGTCTCCAAAGAGCTGTCCTACCTCTTTGCCTTGGAAATCACCAGCGCTGTGGCTGCAGTGGTGGGGTGGCTAGTAGAAGTGAGCCCAGCTCTGATAACAAGCGCGACCCTGTTTTCCTCTCCTTGCAGCAGTTTTATGTGCTGGACGGGTGGCATTAGCAAAGGATTTGGCCATGAGGCTTTGATTTGGCATTGGCAGGTGAAGCATGTTTCACTCCTGAGAAGGGGAAGCATGGGAGGATCCTCAGTGACTTGAACTTCTTCCATGAGCAAGGCCTGGTGTCTGCCCCCTGCCCAGGGGAGGGCTGTGGGGGTGTGCAAGGGCTCCTTGGTCCTGGTAGAGTATGCAGCCAAAAAAACACTGCTAAGCTCTAGAGTCCAACTTGCTGAGAAGAGCTTTCCCTTGTGGCTGGAGATCATCTCCAGAGCTGGGCTGTTGTGAAAGGTGGGAAATGAGAGTTCAGACCAGGGTCTGAGTTTGGTTGACAATACCTTGGTTTTGCTCTAAGATGAAACATTTCCTTAATTTTCTGCATAATGGCTTTCCCAAGCCAGATTCAGTACCAAAAAAAGAAGACCTGTTAAAGCATAAGTAAGATGGGCATTGCCCCTGTCATATCACTGATTTAAATTCAAACAAACAGGGGAGGGAGATTTAGGTTGGATATAAGGAAGAAATTCTTAACTGTGAGAGTGATGAGGCACTGGAACAGGCTGCCCAAGAAAGTTGTGGCTGCCCCATCCCTGACAGTGTTCAAGGCCAGGCTGGACAGTGTGTCCCTGCCTGTGGCAGGGGGTTGGAACTAGATGATCTTAAGGACCTTTCCAATCTAAACCGGTCTGTGACTCTGAATTCACACTTCAGCTTGTACTGAAAAACAAATCATAGAATGGTTTAGGTTGGAAGGGACCTTTGAAGACCGTCTGTTCCAGCTTCCCTTCTATGGCCAGGAACATTTTGACTAGATCAGGTTTCTCAAAGCCACATCTAACCTGACCTCAAACACTTGCATTATCCCAAATCACTTCTAACCTGACTGGATGCTTTCCTAGGTGTCTGTCCTCCACACTACTGCCTCTGAACACTGGACAGTCTTTAAATCTGTTTGTCAGCATGGCTGTCACTGACAAAGGGACAGGCTCTTGTCCCTGTTGTTCTGTTGGAGAACTGAAGAACAGACCCCTGCATGACTTAACCAGGGTCTGACTGGGCACCTAGTACAGCAGAAAGGGGAAACAGACCATCTCCTGGGTTACACGGCTGGACCGTGGTCTCTCACAGGTTTCCAAGAGACACTTGATACCCTTTCTGCCTACTAAGGAGTTTTAATTTTAGGTTCCTTCTAGTACACTGGGGATCTCTTATTGCCAGGGTTGGAACTGGGGGAGTGAAGGCAATGTGTTCATTGCCTTCCAGGATGTGTTTTGAGTGCAGTTCCCTCTACAAAATGAAGTCAGGGTCAGCTCCAGTCCCTGAATCTTGACCATCTGCCAAGCATTTGCTCCCCCAGCAAATACAAAGTCATACTCAAGCAGGGAGAGAATAATATAGAAATGAAAAGCCACTAGGTTGAGGTCTGTTTTGTTTAAATACAGGCAAGGTCGATACACTCCATAGCCTCCCAAAAAGCACTGAAGATATGGTGGGAGGGGAAGAATATGAAAACTCAGAGGGGAGCAAAGCTTCCTGTTTTACCAAAAATGTAAGGATATTTTTCCCTACCTTGGGTACCAGCTTCTGAGCAATTAAGACGTTCAGCAGTGACCATATGGGTGTGAATTCTGACTGGAAGTGTGTCTCCAAAGAAAATGATTTAAGAATATGCAGATTTCTTGCTGTATGTAAACTTTATTATTAATATTAATATTTTATTATTAATATTAACTTATTTTTGTTATCTGCCTAGGGATCTGGTTTGGTATTTATATTCCATAACTTCGTTTCAGCTTTTGTGGCATATAATAGCAGTATGTAGAAGGGAAGTCCTGATGGGGTCATTTTCCGTCAGTTGCCTTTTCTCTGAGAAAATTAAAGGAAAAGGCTTCTGTGTCAGCAAATTTGGTATTTAAATGTGCCATTACCTGTATCAGACCCAGAGCTAATGGAGGTGAGGATCCTTAGTCCCATCTCCCACTGCTCCATCTTGGTGTGTTCAACCCGTCAGTTCCCTTGTGGTTGGTGCTGCCGTCTCTCTGGCTCTTTGTTGCTACTTACCAGATACAAGCACACAGAGGTAGCCTGCAGCCCTGCAGAGTGACAGGGAAGCGTAGGTATCTCCTGGCTCTCTTGTCTACCTTCTTCCCCTATGTCCAGCTGTACCTGGGAACATCCTGGCCTCCCCTTCACATGACTTGGCCCGGGAGGTGGACCAGTGAGGAAGTGGTAAATTAGACTTGCATACCCCTACCCCATCCCCTGCTGGCTGCATCCATCCCTTGCTTGTATGGTTGTAAGCTGAAAGGCAAATTTTATGCCTCCTTCTAGGACAACATCAAGGACTTTGCTGAATGGGTGGGGTTTTATTGTTGTATTTTTTTTACCTCCCTGCTGATGTCTGTATGTAACATAAATCAAGTGTCTCTTGAAGACACACAACTGCTGCTATGACCTTGCTGTTGTGGACAATATGCTTTCATTCATTTGAGCTTTTCTTTGTAAATAATGCAGTTTTTTTTTATGGGAATGTTTTGTGCAGATGCAGAGCGTTTTGCTGTATGAAGGGGTGGGAATAGAGAAGCAATACGTTTGCTTGCCGTGAGAATAGATCTGGTTTTGCCAAAGCTGAGAGACATAGTAAAAATGGCCTGCCTGATCTTTTGAAGGAGGCTCTGGCCTGTAGGACTGACTTTGTTTCAGCATATTTAGTTGCTCCCAGTCTGCTCGGTAGAGAGAAGCCCTCCAGGTGAGCTGTTGAAAGGTCCTGCTGATGGCCAGCTCACATGGGGTTGAGGCGGGCAGCACCGAGGCTGCAGCTTGCAGTCAAACAGCAAATCCAGATATGTAGACAGCCAGCCTTTCTCCATGAAAACTGCTGCCAAAACAGCTTTTCCCCCACCCCTCCCAAATGAATTGTTTGTGCAAAAATTACTAGCTTTTGCTTATTTGCTCACCGCTTTCTTTGGTCACTAAAAATCGTTACTGTCCCGGTTTTGGCCCTTTTGCCATCCATCAGGGTGGAGTTCGCTCCTGGTCCGTGCAGCGAGCGCCTGTGCTGCGTGTCAGGCAGATACCTGTCAGCAGGAGGGGGTACGGGGCTGCCCCCCTGGCCACCAGCCCCATCTGAGCATGGCAGGGACCAGGGTGTGCTGCAGGCAAAGTGCTGTGGTTTGGAGCTATTCCTGCTTGGTTGCAGGAGGGTAAGGGGGCTGCAGGGGACCACGCTGGTGAAAACACTGCCACGTGTTGCTGTTTATTGCCAGGTTTTAGAAGAGTAAAGTTTTAACTGGCAGTGCTTACTGTGGACACTCACCCTTCGGCCATCCCAGATGAAAACAAACTCCTATTCATAGTGTACAGAGAGTGCCTGTCACTGTCTGCTGCCCCCATTCCTACTAACTCAGAGAACAGAAAGCAATATGATAGGATATTATGTTTATATTTGTAAAATATGCTGCTTTCGTGATTGCATTTTATATACTAATGAATTCTAGTGGGATTTCTTAAATTCTCTCTCCCCCCACCCCCAAAAGCCATATACACTGAGCATTGCTGTCATCTGCCCGAACAAATAAAGGATGATGTGCAGGTCTGGCAGGCTTGAGGGGCTTGCTTTGGAGAGGAGGAGCAGGAGTGGTGCCAATTTTCATGTAGCAGGCTCCCCTGCAGTCTCTCCACTGCATGCAACTGAACACCCTCCCCTTTCAAAGAAAGCCTCTTGCCTCTGGGAGAAAAGCATCTCTCTTTTTAAACCCTTGAACAACCTTATGACATCCACTGGGCCCGACTTTACAGGCAGGTTCTGTTTCTTCCTCACTAAAAAGTTGGACTTCTTTAAGGCTAAATCTCTGTGTACACAGTGCACCATCAGTTACTCCTCACAGCCACCTCCCCTTTCCACAGGTCCGTCAGCCTGATTTGGGATGCCAGCATGCCAGCATCCCAAAATTGAGCTGAAGGTAAAGCTGCCTTGTCGGTGCCACCAGTTGCTCTGCCTGCTGCTGCTCAGCTTGTGGTTTGTCACCCGTTTCCCACTCCAGCAGCAAAGCCTCCCCCATAGACTCCCCAGACTGCCTTACACTGTGTTACGGTTGCAGTGGGGTCCTGTGGGGTGTCTGACACCCAGCTGGAAACCAGATGATCCTGGAATGTCTCTGCCAGCAAGAGCCAGACCTCGGTTTCTCTCAGGGTATTTCTCCTGGCTCACGCTCCAAGACGTGAGGTTCCTCTGAGGCCAGCAAGAGACACCTCTTTCTCTCCATGCCATGCGGGGCTTTGGCTTCAGCAGAGTGACTCGTGGGCTTGAGACAACAGTGGGAAGCAAAGGGTTGGTTCCCTTGCAGCACAGTTGTGCCGTGCAGCGGTGCTGGGCACAGGGAGCAGGAGGAGCCACTGGCAGCCCCGAGGCAGTGTGCTGGCAAACCTAGCGTGAGCTTGGGGCAGGTATGTCAGCAAAGGGGTTGTTACTGACTTAAGCCATGGAAAAGTCTGTATATTTTTATTTTTTAATTATTAAGCAAAATGTAAATACCTTTCTGTTGTCTGATGGTCTATTTTCCTAATGATTTCTCAGAATTTCTTACAGGCGTAATAAATAGTTTCAATGCTTGTTCTGCAAACAGGTCTATTTTTTATCTTTTTTTAATCTTCGTTTGGGTTGGAGTTTTTGGGTTTGTTTTGGTTTTTACCACTTTCATGTAGCAATTAAAGCCTTAAGTTTTACAATGTGCACCTTGCCCCAGAGCACAGCACGGGTGTGCGGCTACTTTTTGTCCTGGCAACACTGTAAATAACTTGTCCCCTGAATGATGCTTTTGGAATTTGGAAGTTCACTTGTAATTCTGTGGTACAGCATTAAAACAGATTTCTCAGTATCCAGATAAATGATGCCTATTGTTTGCCCTCCTTTGTAAGCCTGCCTGTTTTCCAGCTAGTTCCCATGTCTTGCTGGCCGTCCCAGTCTCTGCAGGAATGCACTTGCTCTGGGAGCTGCTCGTGTTAACTCTGCCCTGACTTAGACCTGCTGAGGCAGGTGGGACAATACGTGGTGTGGGGACTTGCTGCAGGCTGGGGTGGATGCTCAGCGCTGAGCAGCTTGTTGCTGCTGACACTGAGGCGAGTCTCTCCCTGTCTTCTGGTACCAGTTCAGGTATTAGGTGGGACTTCCCAAACCTGCAGAGTTAGCCTAAAATTTACCCAGGTGGTGTGACCTTTATTGGCGTTGCAAAGTTCAGTTGTCTCGGAACTTGGGGCTGTGGAATGAATGAAGAGTTCTGCTCTTTTCTGTGGGGTTTTCCAGGATAGGATCTGCGGGACAGCACTGACACAACCAGGCAGAAGTCTTGTCTGCTCCCTGCCACCACCTCATCCTTTGCATCCTGCTTGTGTGTCCTACTGTAAATGGGTCAGTGGTCCCAGGAGCCCTGCTTTCCTTCTGCTCTCAGTCTTGGTCCTTCCCATAGCATCCTCTGTGCCAAGTGAGCCAGGGGCCTGGTGAAAAGCTTTCCAGGAGGATGTTACCCAGGCACATTCCCAAGGTGGGGTGTGCCCCGGCTCCTGTTTAATCCTTGTAGCAAAGCCTGAGGAATCTGTGCTCTCAGTGGAAGGGCAGGGCGAGGGGAGGGTGTGTTGAAACAGCAGCAGACGGCCATGTTAAGAAAGTACGTGTTTGCTGCTGTGCCTGAGCCATGGGCAGAAATGTTCTCCTTACCACATGCTGAAGCATGACACCTTAATAAAAACACTGCAGACAACAATCCCTGGTCTCCCAGGAGCCCCAACCGCACAGGAAGCACCCTTAGAA
Organism: Coracopsis vasa; assembly: GCA_026283785.1. NCBI lineage: Eukaryota > Metazoa > Chordata > Aves > Psittaciformes > Psittacidae > Coracopsis > Coracopsis vasa. The sequence continues at coordinate 29,597 of JANHGB010047956.1, forward strand.
AAGGAATTAATGGGATTTTTGATCTAATTTATAGCCTGTTATCCATAGTTGGGTGACTCAACCGAGCCACACTGCTGTCAGGAGGCTTATGTGGCTGTCCAGCTCCAGTCTTCACTGTACTGGGGTAAACTTCAATGGGGTTTCACGCCTAATCCAGTGTCTCTGTGCACAGACATACAAAAAACACTGCAGGACACGCTGGTTCATATGCGTCAGCCCATATATGTGCTGGTGCATGTATTTATTATCAGGAATATATTACACTTATCTGTACATCATAACTGAAATAATACAAACTCTTCCTGTCATCATTAGCCACATAGTAAAAGGGACCACAGAACTCCTGCTGCATGGGAAACTGTACAGAGGCTCCTCAGCGTGTCCATGGGACACAACCACCATCAGTGCAGAGACATAAAATACCTGATTTTGCACTCGATAGTTTTTCCTTTCCTCCCCCTGCCTATCACCACCACATGCCTTTGTCGGTGGGCATCACTGAGTCGTGTCCATGCCCTCAGCTATTTGAGGGTGCCATTTGAATGGGACCAAATGGCACATTCCCACAGGAGAATGGAGCTATCCCGGAGCTCCCCATGCCCCCAGCTCATGCCAGCTCTCCTGCTATCCCATGGCTGTTACCTGCTCCCGGTGCCACTCTCTGGAGCTGCTCCAGAGCAGCGGCAGGCTGTTTTATTGCAGCCTTCTGCATCAAATAAAGATTAACCAAATCAAACAGCACCTTCTAAAGACATAGGAGCAATAAAACCCTTTTCTGCTTAGCGCTGGTAGTGTTCCCTCTCCTGCCAAAGGCCACGCTACCCTGCCAAACGGGAAAGGCCCCGCTCTGGCTATGGCATTCAGGAAGTCTCCAGCCCTCCAAAACCAAAAGCTTCTCCTTGCTTGCCTTTGAGCAGGGATGGCCAGGAAGCAAGGATAGAGATGTGGCCCGCACACTGCTGGGAATGGCATGGTCACTTTGCATGGTCGCAGCTGCCCGGCAAGAGCAGGGGTTCCCGGCTTGGCCATGCACTCTGGGGTCTTCATTCCCTGGGAGCGGCTGCCCCACTCCACAGCTACTCTGGCACACAGAGGCAATGGGAGACAGGACAGAGAGAGAGCAGGAAAAAGGAATAACTTTTTTTAGGGGAAAAAAGTCCATGTTTCTGGGCTTGCACCAGAAGGAACCACCCTTCATACCCCTGCAGGCACGGCTGGCTGCGTCCCCTCTGGTCACGCAAAACTTCCTGCAGCTTTACTAGTGTTTGGGCAGGCCCTTTGGGCAATGCTAAGGAAGAATCCAGTGAGAGGCAGGATTGGGAGGCAAAAATTAGCTGGGAAAAGGGTTGGTAATTACACCAAACGAAGGTGGAGCTGGGATTGGTCCCAGTTTTCCCAATGTAAAGGCCCCACTCCCAATTCACTGCTGGAAGCATCTCTTGCATATGAATTTAAACCAACAAAGGAAAGCACCAGAAATAGAGA